>ONZP01000176.1:0-82124 GCA_900312805.1 Fusarium torulosum
CGGGATCCCGTCCGCTCTCCCATAGACAAGCTGGTAAGGGGCGGATTAGTAGTTGGGTCGGTGACGACCAGCGAATCCCCGCTGTTGTATGTTTTGTCTTTTTGCTTATATGTGTTATGAATGGTCTTGGTCAACAATAAGTACCTTCTATCTCCCGTAGCCCATTTTTGCTGTGTGTTAACTAGTAACCAAAGGTGCGAGCATAAGACTAAAGTCTTTCCAAGAATGGCTCCTTGGGCTCTTGCAAGAACATTAGGATATATTTTGTGAACCACTGAGCTGGCGATACGGGTCTGGGATGTGCTCAAGCTCATGTCCCTTCCGGTAGTGTTCCTAAAAGCCTTACTATGTCATCGCCGACAGCTAGTCATGGAACTCTTTGACAGACAAAAACGGTCCAGCCCTTGGCAGTGCTCCATTGGTGAAGGCAACATCTGTTGTATGAGCCACGATTAGTATGGTCTGCAGTTTATCAATAATAAGGCAGCAGGCCAATAGCGTAGATTGTCTACTCACCGAGAAGTTAGCCTTCAAGGTCTCGCAGTAGCTGCCGCAGGTTCTCAAGCATATCTCGTAGTTGGTCGCAAATGCCAACCCTCTCATCTTCGCGGAGGGCCCCACCGCTTTTCAAGTGTAGTGCCTTCTATCAACTACATGTAGAGAAAAATTCAATCACTATTTGTCTCCCAGAAGAAATCTCGGGAACGGGGACACTTGGCAGAGATCGGCGGAGAGCCCATAGACACTGGCCTTCAGCGATAGTCACGGCAGGTTCTTTGCCGGACTTCACCACTAGTCCAAGCGAGTCAAAGAGAACAGGACGATAGTAATGTCGGAGATAGGATTAAGCGTCCTCGGCTGCGCCCTTAGCTAAGACTTCCTTGGGGGTAAGGAGAACAGCATCAGGGTTGTTTCGAGAGAAGTATCCTCGTTCGACGTTGACTTTTCACACAAAATAAGACCCATGGTTGAACATATTATGATACCCTAAGAGCTGTCTTCAGCAAAATTGTAGGCCATAAGAAATCTGAGCTACATGGTCAGACCGATTGCCTCCCATCTACAGCAAGAATGTGAATCGATAAGTGTGTACAACCGTCAGTTACTTAAAAAATCAAACCCCGATCAACCATCGTTCTGAGAGTATTCCAAAGGAGAGTTGTCTATGCCTGTGAGGAAACCGGGGTGTTTGCATTGAATTTGTAGTGCAAGACAATCTTCTGGGAAAATAGTGTAGAGCTGATGATATATCACCTCTAAATAAAATGATTTTGTACGATCATCCTAGGAACACAAGGCTATTTGTCATGCAATAGACAGAGATAACTCCGGGGCTTTATCACCGGGCAGGGGCACACAGCAAATAATGCCCGTGAGCGGATTTTACCCACGACATCCCGCTAAATCCGGGACCGACTAGTCCTAACCCAAATACATAGTTACCTTCTCGCCCATGAAGCAATGTGCTGAAAATATCAATCTTCGGAATGCTCACTATAGCACGAACAGAAACCACATACAACATGTCACACTACAAGAACCTTGTTCTAATCACTGGTGAGTGACACAAACCAACACTTCGAACGAAATTGAGATACTATACTAGGCGCCAATCAGGGCGTTGGCTATGAGACTGCCAAGAACTTGCTCCTATCTTCCGTCAAATACCATGTCATCTTAGGCAGTCGAGATGAGGCCAAGGGCGAAGCAGCAGCAGAAGAGCTACGGTCGATGGAGAATATTAAAGGAACTGTCTCCAGCATGCAAATCGATGTGACAGACGATGATTCAGTCGACGCTGCGGCCCAAACTCTGGCCTCTGAATGGGGACGACTAGATATTCTGGTTAACAACGCTGGTATCGTCTCCATGGCCAAGCCTCCAACACGCGAGACCTTCCGGAAGATCCTCGAAACCAACCTCGTCGGCGCACTGAGCGTAACCGAGGCTTTTCTTCCTCTACTCCGCAAAGCTGAGCACAAGCCCCCTCGTCTCATATTCGTCACATCCAGCACAGGCTCCATCACTCACGCCTCTAATCCAGAGTCTCCACTCCACAATTCGGGGGCCGTTGAGTATCGTTCTAGCAAGGCCGGACTGAATATGCTCATGGCTCTGTACCACGTTCGACTCAAGCCAGAGGGCTTTCTGGTGTTTGGAGTGGATCCAGGGCTGTGCGCTACGAACTTTACAAGCGATGCTGAGTCTTTGAGAAAGCGAGGAGCGGCGGAGCCTGCTGAGGGAGGAGAACGAGTGGCTTGTGTTATCAGAGGTGAGAAGGATGGTGAAATTGGGAAAGCTCTGGGAGTGGATGGAGTGAATCCATGGTGAAATGGTGTCTAGAAGAGAAGTAATAGTTTAGTAGTCAAGACCTCTCATGAGGTAGTAACTGGCCGGATTAATCCTGTCAGGAAGGAAAACTCATGGGTATTTACTGGCTTTCTCAAGAGTCTTGTCGTTACTTGAATTAGGGTTAAGTCCAACATTTAAAACAATGCCAGTTCTCCGCAGAATTGATTTTTCAGCATTATTGGTGGTCTTTCTTCGACGGGAGTGTAAACAGAAATCAATAACGCAAACGGAGAAAATAGGGACTTGGCGCTCACAGTAACACCTGCCAACCAAGTCTCCAGTCCCCACTGATGCTGACATCTGCTGACGGTGTACTAACGTTAGTGTTGACAATGGATCCCACTTCTGACAATTCTCTTCCCTTCAGCTGCTTTAATTGCGCAAAACATCCGCTTGAAAATGGCATTGACTTGGTTTATCACCGGCTGCTCCAGCGGCTTCGGCGAATCACTCGTCCGCCAGCTCCGTGCCGCAGGCGACAATGTCATAGCCTCTGGCCGTAATGCCGACACAAAGCTCTCTCACCTCAAAGAAACAGGCGCAGCAATTCTTGACCTGGACGTTGCATCTTCTCCCGAGGTGATCAAGGCCAAGATCGATGAAGCTTGGGGAATCTACGACGGGATCGATGTGGTGGTCAACAACGCAGGGTATATCCTATCCGGCGCAATTGAGGAGTTAACGTAGGTACCATGTTCCATGATACGAATAGAAATAACAGCAAAGCAGTCAGGTAGATATGGAAAAGTCGTTCCAAGTCAACTTCCACGGACCTATGAACATCACTCGTGCTGTTCTGCCGCACCTCAGGAAGAGGGGATCTGGTACCTTACTCTACGTCAGTTCCCAGGCCGCATGGCACGCGGATCCTGGTGCATCTGGTTACTGCTCCAGCAAATTTGCACTTGAGGGTAAGTACCACGTAATATTAGAATATCCCGTTACTAATCCTGGTCAGGCGCTGTTGAATGTCTCGCTAAAGAACTCGCCATCTTCGCCCCAGGTCTAAAAGTCCTCATGGTTGAGCCAGGCTACTGCCGCACGCCGGTCTTTAACAAGATCCAGCATGTGGAAGCACGTGTCCCAGAGTATGCGCCGTTTAATGAAGCAGTGCGTCAAGCTGAGGCTACGTTGACAGCAAATTCTCCTGGAGACCCTGAGAAAGCTGTTGCTCGCATGATAGATTTGGTTAAGGGAACTGGTTTCGCAGAGGGGAAGAGCGTGCCTCTACGTGTACCTTTGGGCTCAGATGGTTGGTCTAGAATGAAGACTAAGTGTGAGGAAACATTGGAGATTTGCAGGGAGTGGGAGGAGCTGGCCAGGAGCGTAGATATCTAGGTTGCATACTGCAGATCCAGAATACATGAGCGTTGCTTCTCAGCAGAAACAGACAATTCAACATATTCCGGGGGTCCAGGTCTTCACTCTCACCTTTGATGGCATGCGATATATCATGAGACTTGTGGAGAGGATCTTGCTGTAGATGGGAGCCAGCACTGACAAACAAACCCATGTCCAACAAAGGCTGCCTGGTCAATTTGATAGCAAAGGTCCCTAGTGTCTCACATTGTAAATTTCGAGGAAAGTCAAAAGAGTATCTATCTGGAAGGGGCAAATAGATACTATTGAAACTTGCATCTATGGTCGCAAAAAGCAAAAGAAAGGGTCTGGCCGGGGATTGAACCCGGGACCTCTCGCAAGCTGTGCTGTAGGGTGTACCCTAAGCGAGAATCATACCACTAGACCACCAGACCGGATAATTTTACGGAGTGAAAATTGCAGCTGAAATACAATACTATGAGTGCAGCCCAGTCTTTCTGTCCATCTCCATCTTGATTGTTCCACCTTTGATCGGCCGACTTGGCCGACTTGGCAGACTTTCGTAGGGCTTATCCCCGGCAAGGATCATCTGGGCAATGTTTCATTGGTGACGGAGATTTGGATATCCGTTACGGTCAGGCTAGCTCAAATAAGATTAACCACCTGAGTCGTTCGTTCCTTCTTAGTGCCTGCTATGACCGGGTTGTTATTCCCATTTTCTTCCATCTCCTTTCCCATTCCCATCACGATTCGGTCTTCTTCAACATTCGTTCTTTAGTCACTTGCTCACTGATTCACTCTTTCAATCATTAACACCACAATTCAAACTCACCCTAGACACTCTTTATCTCCGTCGTCAAGATGCCTTCCTCTCTCACCACCTCCATCTACATCATGGGCGATCCCGGTGTCCCGCTCATCGCTGATGTCGTCGGGGCGGATGTCTCTGCTACCACCTATGTGTTGAACTGCCCGCCGCCTACAGCCACAGACGACAACGACTGCGGCTTGTACAACATGACCGTGACAGTTGGACCGCATGCCAGCAAGACTCTTCCTGCCGGCGCCGCCAGCACGGGCAACTTCGACATGTTCATGAGCTTGCCTGCGGACGACCATGATTTCCAAATCTCCCTGCACTGCGAGATGTCCAGAACCGTCCTCACGGAATGCACCACCATCAACCTTGGCGGCAACGACGATGGACATCCCACTGCTGCGTTCTCTGGCACCAAGGAGAACGCGATGATGTTCCCTATGGCCTACGTCCCCATCACGGTCACCGCTGGTGCGGAGCTGCTTGAGGCCACGCACACGGGAGCCGCAAAAGCCACCGCCACTGCTACTGACAGCCAGACGGCTACTGACGCCACCAAGACCGGGGATGCGTCAAGTGGAGAAAGCGGTACTGAGACCTCTGGTGCGGCTACGCCTGTCAACACATCTGGTGCTTCATCATCGGTTGCGCGCTTCTTTGGTGCCGTGTCTGTCGCTGGAATTGCCGCTGCTCTCGTTATGTCGTAAGCAATGGGGCGAAGGGGGGGAATACAAGAATCTGGACTACGTATTTAGACTCTAAGTTTTGGTGAAGTACTGATGCTCCACTTCTGAGAGGTTGAAAAACGTCTTGTGTTCCTGACGAACTGATTGAACTTGGTAATTGGCCTTGGAATCCTCCCTGAATTAAACCATGGCCCACTTCGGACGTTCAACTTGCAACTGGCCCGCAAGGGCCACAAACATGTCAACTGGTATCGAGCTACATGCCTTGCGACAGGCACATTATTCGCGTCAGTCCTCTGCTTAATCAATTGAAGCGAATGCGACAAATATTCACAAAAGGGCCTTGATAAATAAACAATCCAACATCGCTTACTCCAGGTAGCGAAGGTGTGTTAAGAAGAAGAACGCTTCTGTGCATTGGTCTAGGGAATATTTGTGAGAACTCTATTTGCGCCACAAGGTTAGCTAAGTGAGGCAAAACCAACGACGGCTAGTTCATCCTACCACGTCTCCAGAGGAGAAAGGGTCGGCAATATTAATTAGACCGCCGAGTGTTAAATAGAAAGATCGCCACATGCCCTGACCTAAGACGATTGCATGATATAGAATAAGAGTACGTATTGATTCACACAACTCTAACAGGCCAGTATATTCATCCTCCAACTCCAAGCATCCAAATTAATAGAAAACAATAAAATCCCAAATCATTCGTCCAACTCCAAGTAAAACACAAGTATCTCCAAAGTAATATCAATAAAAACAGGAGTTCAACTCGGCCCCTTGCCTCTCGCGAAACCTCAGAACCCAGTCTACTGATCAAGAACCTGACGAAGAAGTTCTATCGTCAGCTCTCGGGTAATGATGGCCTCATGGTTAGGCGGCCATTGGCCAGTATGTGGAAGGCTGTTAACAACAGCCTGTGGTCTAGGATGGACGACCTGCTGGGGAGGAACCTCAGCCGGCATCTGTCCATTATATGGAAGGCTGTTAAAACCAGCCTCGTACCCAGACTGGCTCGTCAGCTGGATATACTCCTCGTGAAGCTGCTCCGTATACGGAGCATCAAAACGTCCAGCCTCGTCCCCGAGCATGCTGGGCTCAACCTGCGAAAGTGCCAGATCCATCTCACCCAGCAAATGGGGGGTATAACATGCCGCCTGCCCATTAGCGACTTGAGTCTGGTTTCCTTCCACTGGCAACAAGCTCTCCTCGGCCGGCACTCTACCGACTTCGTCAGCAGACAAAGCGGTAAACTTCTCTGGGGAGAACTTGCGCCCTGGCTTTGAGCCCAGGTGGTTCCTGGCTCCCTGTGGACGCCCACGTTGGCGGATCCACCGCAGGTCCTCTGAAACAGAAGTTAGTTTTAGGGTTATACGTTAAAGTGGAATGAAATAATGTTTGACTTACCCATGTGCTTCCCCGGCTTGCACTGCTCCGACCTGTTGCCCCGAATACACTTGAGGCAAGCAAATTTCTTGCCGTCAAGGTGCCGGCCCCTTCTCGCCTCTCGTGCCTCGGGAGTGTTAGCCATCTCGAAAAAAACAAAATCGGAGATGGTAGTCGAAAGGAATAACTAGAAGTTGTTAGTTATAGTGTGATAACCAGAAGTTCTTAGTCGTAGTGTAAATACCTAAAGGTTCTTAGTTATAGCGTGTCGAGTCTATCGAAGAATCTTATGCGTGTTTGGTATGATGACGAAAGATCTTTTTTGACGTTCGCTTAGATTAAAAACGAGGGGAGAAGAGCAGAGGCCGAAAGCATTCTATATTTGTGTGCTGATTAAGTTTACTCCTTCATCACACAGGTCCGGTCCGTAGAGTCATTCACAACTGAAAGAGAAAAAGAAGAGGGAAGTTTATTTGTACGCAGAGACGTAAAGACGTCAGTAAGGCACCGTGTTCTCGGTGTATGTCGGTGTATTAGCGATTTGTGTTGAATGTAAGGAAAGACTCATGAATGGTCCATGCAACAGTGGAACTCGTGTAGAACTTCGCCAGCCTAGTTCTCCCGAGCCTCTTCCTGCTTGTAATACTCTCTCCACTTTCTCTTCCACCTCATCAGGGAAGATTGTTCCTCTTAAGCCAATGCCCTTCCTTCGGTTGTAAATTCCTAATTCTAATACCCATGCACGGGCTCACGACACAAGCCACGATGCACTTCAGCCAAGAACTCTCAACCAAAGTCAGTTAAGCAGACACATCGTGGGTTCGAAATTTATCAGCCAATGGGGTCTCAGAAGGTCTTGGTATCACCAGATTCTTAGGTTTATGACATGGAGTTGTCTGGGCGATTTGCTTTGTGGGGGGGGGGGGGTCGTGGCTTAGCTTTCGACACCTAAACTGTTATATTGTGACTTTTCCAGATCATTGGTATAATGATGAACAATGATTACTCTTCCTTTCCGTAAACCTAATAACTCCTCCTCCTTATGAGCTTCATTCTGTCCCTATATAATCTCACTATCCTCCTTAACAATTTCCATCCCCTCACGTTCCCAAATCCCACCACACTTCAACCTTTGGTATCAACCCATATACCATTTTTATTATCCAAACTTCTTTTCTCTTATCACCCCGGCACTACCAGCCACCATGGCCCGTACAGACATATACGGGAGTGCGATCTCTTGCGAAAAGTGCAAGAAGGGTCACAGGGATGCAAGCTGCAATGACAGCCACCCTGGTAAGTCCATCACTTGATCTTATCCATCTACTTCAGAGCTAACTATTCTCCAGGACCTTGCTTCTATAGAGGGAAGCGGGGACGCCCGAGAAAGGGCAAAAATGGCCAAGTCAGTGGCCCGGTACCAGTCCCTGACTGCCTTCTTCGGCCCTCCTCGGGCGTCCCCAGCGGTCTGGATTTCTCTGGGCAATTTGCCGCGGGCCCTCCGTTTCCGCCTCCGCCTACGCCTCCTCATCAGGCCGTTAGGCATCCTCATCTTGGGGTTAATGGCTCCGCTGCCTCTGCAGCGCCGCCATATTTCCCCCCCTACGCTCCCTCTCCCTTCGTCCCCTCTCCCAGTGCTCCTGATTTCTCTGGGCAGTTTGCCGCTGACCCTATGTTCCCAGCCCAGATCGGTGGTAATGGCTACGATGTCTCTGTAGCATTACCATATTTCTCCTCTGGCGCTACCTCTCCCGGCGCTTTTCTTACTTCCGGCCAACCCGCCGCCCTCGTTCCTGCTACTTCTGGCGGTTTTTTCTCTTCTGGCGAAGCCTTCAGTACTCCTGCCATTCCTGTGGAAGGTGACTTGTTGACGTCCTTGAGTAGAGACCTGGCTCTAGAAACTCAGCTGGAAGTGGCGATTGCAGAAGAGCAGGGCCCGCAAAGCTCAGAGATGGCTCCCGCCGTCTCTTCCGTCCCTCGTCTTCCGGACCTTTTTGCGGAGTCCGATGCCACTCCCCAGCCTGCCCAATTGGAGATGGCCGCAGAGAACTGGTCTCTGGTGGAGTTTAAAGACTAGTGGTGGAGCGATAATTTTGGTTCTTAGTGAGGAGATATCCGGGTGCTTATTTTTAGGAGTTCTGTTGTATATATTTCTACGCAGTATATGCCGGACCGGTGGGTCTGTATTCTTGTTTGTTTTGTAATATTTTTAACTCATTCTGCTTGTCGACACAAGATGGTACACCTTTAAATTATTATAAAACACCTCCTCAAATTATCCACGCTGTCCTCTCCGCCATGTTTCGTTTATCTGTGCGATCCTCAAACTTCAAAGCAGGGTAGAGACCCCTTGGGTTTCAAATGGCTATTCCGCTCTTCAGAATGTATAGTCTCTTATGCATCGAACGATCCACGAAACAGAGAGCACCAGACAACTAATTTAGATATCTTGAATGTGATATTTCTTTGACCACGGCCCGTTTTGATGTAAGCCCAAGCAAGATATTGGCTAGAGATGGATGTTTCACATTGACTTACTCTACTAGCGTCAACTCAATTCTCCAGGAAACCTACTTCCACTTATACCGGTGACGAAATCAGGCAAGGGCAAATTTACTTTCAACGCACGGAAATGCTTCAATACGTGAATGAATTCGACCTTGACTGTGGCTTGTTGCACTTGTTGTGACTCTGGTTGCACTTGATGGCTAGGGCACCAAGCCTAGTTAGCCGACTCCGTGGGTGAAGTTAGTTGATGTCTGTCGGCTGGGCCAAAGCAGTGATCGGCCTATCGAGACAAAGAGATGTTAGATGCAGTCATGAAAGCGATGATGTTTCTGGCTCTCGGCTCACTGAACCGATGCGGCAATGCTTCATCGTGCCCAGGCTCATAACAATTTCCATCGAGGTATTGATGATTGGCGACTGATTCTACCAACAAAGGATATCCCGTAAGCAGTGCCTCCGTACAATTAATCATTTTCTTTCTTCCATTGTAATAAAAATCTGGCACTAGTCCAATTATTCCTCGAATGACGGAAGCGTGGGCCTTGTCTCCGAAGAATCGAGCGTTGCTTCAATTCTCAAAGCAGCCTCGGAGGGTCAAGTTCCGATCTCCACCTCATCCGAAGTTGACTTTTTACATCCCTTGCCAATACATCGTACAATAATGCATAAGTAGTCATGTGCTCGCAATCCGCCATTGCCCGGAATCTGGTCTTCCGTAGTCAGTTAGGGATTGGTCCAAGGCACAACTATTCCCCCATGGGGAACTCTTCCGGGCTCTGAAGAGGTCTGTTTTCTGGGGCGAAAGGCATGGGATTTTCGACTGATGCTGCGGATCGCGGGCCGGTCTGTCGATTCATTACCGAGACGAACTTCAATGGGTTCATACTAGTGAATCACTCGTGGTGGAACGTCCGGATCTCAAGCATGGTGCTCCGAAAACGCTACGGGGCAAAGACTTCACACCGTTAATCACTCATATATCGGCCAGGACCATTGAATATAAAAGACATTGAGTTCCTCCCTTAACCGAACTCCTCAGTTGGTCACGACATTCCATAATCAACCCTACATCGAGCATCATGAAGTACCTTTTTGCTCTCAGTCTCCTAACCGGGCTCTCGGCAGCCCAAAACGCAGCCTGGGCCCAATGTGGCGGCGAGAGCTGGAGCGGATCCAAGACCTGTGTCTCTGGCTACAAGTGCACCGTTGTCAACCAATGGTACAGCCAGTGTGTTCCTGGATCTGAGGCGCCTACCACGACCCTCAAGACTACCACCCAAGGCGGCACCTCGCCCACTGGTACACCTGATGGAAAATTCATCTACGTCGGCACCAACGAAGCAGGTGCCGAGTTTGGCGAGACCAACCTGCCCGGTATTTGGGGAAAGCACTTCACCTTCCCTGACCCTGCTGCTATTGATGTGAGTTCGGCCTGTCCCATACTATGTCCGTATCTAACAATCCACAGACCCTCATCTCTCAGGGATACAACAGCTTCAGAGTGCAGCTCAGGATGGAACGAACAAACCCCAGTTCCATGACCGGCGCTTTTGACACTGCTTACATGAAGAATCTGACCAACATTGTCAACCACATCACCGGCAAGGGTGCCTACGCCATCCTCGACCCCCACAACTATGGCCGCTACTTCGACAAGATCATCACCAACACCGCCGACTTCCAGACCTGGTGGAAGAACTTTGCCACCCAGTTCAAGAGCAACGACCACATTGTTTTTGACACTAACAACGAGTACAACACCATGGACCAGGCCCTTGTCGTCAGCCTGAACCAGGCCGCCATCGATGGTATTCGCGCCGCTGGCGCCACCCAGACCATCTTCGTCGAAGGCAACCAATGGTCTGGCGCATGGTCATGGCCAGACGTGAATGATTCTATGAAGAGCCTCAAGGTTTGTTTACTCAGACTTTATCGAAGTGCTCCATCATTAACCAATATTGCAGGACCCTCTTGACAAGATCGTGTACGAGATGCACCAGTACCTCGACTCCGACAGCTCCGGCACTTCAGCAACCTGCGTCTCCACTACCATCGGAGTCGAGCGCGTCAAGGCTGCCACTGAGTGGTTGAGGAAGAACAAGAAGGTTGGCATACTCGGCGAGTTCGCTGGTGGCCCCAACGAGACCTGCAAGACCGCTGTCAAGAACATGCTCGATTACCTCAAGGCCAACACTGATGTCTGGAAGGGTGTTACTTGGTGGGCAGCTGGCCCCTGGTGGGCGGACTACATGTTCAGCTTTGAGCCTTCCAGCGGCACTGGATACCAGTACTACAACTCCCTTCTCAAGACCTACATCTAAGAGATTCTATTTGGTTCGGATGACGGAGATGCTGCTGGAGGGAGCGGCAGGGCTTTGAGGGTGGTGGTTTGCCATAGCCGGGTCGGATAACAAAGACTTGGCAAAATCTTAGTTTTTGCGCAATTGACTATACAACATGATTGCATCCTTTGGTGACTCTAGTCATGCAAGTTCTGTGACATGCCTACTCTTTGACGAATACAGGGTGGTATGGTACCGTTCAACTCTTTCCTCATCCGAGCCGTATCATTCATTGTATGTCTGGAGGTTGCCATGTCATTGGTCATGAATCCTACGACACAAAAGACCATTGGGTCTTCTCCCACCCCTTCTTCCTCTGTATCTTCACACCAAACCCCTCCCCATTATTCACAGGCTTGAACGCAGCCTGCGAGAAGTCACAGTCCCTCCCAACAGGAATTCCAGGTCCACCAGTCAACGTCACATCAAACCCGGCCAGTAAGCATGTTACCAGACCCAAGTTCTCTGCGAACGCAAAGTTGCGTCCCGGACACAGATTTCGACCCCCACCGAATGGGATGTACGCCGCGCGTTTTGCTTTCTCGGCCTCGCTGTTCTCTTTCATACCTGTATCGAAGAACCTATCAGGTTTGAACTCGGAGATGTCCTCGCCCCATACGTCGAGGGTGTGGCCGACGAGAGCAGACATCTGTACGTTTTCGCCCTTCTTGAGGAGGTAGGATTTGCCGTTGCTGTCTGTCACCAGTGTATCTTCGAGCACTCTTCGGTTGCCAGTCGCTTGATTACTCAAACGAACAGCCTCGCGGTAGCAGCTGACTAGAAGAGGGCACTTCTGGTCCAAGATCGTGACGTCAACGACACCTTTGGCATCCCCATCAGTCTGCACAACAGGACGAACCTCCTCTCTCAGACGCTCAACGAGTTCGGGCCGGTTGAAGATGTGGAAGAAGAACCAGTATAAAGTAGGAATGGTGTTTGCTGTTCCGACTTGGAGCAGCGCGAGCTCGATGTGACCGATCTCTACGTCTGGAACGTTATGCTTTACGAAAGCTCCTGCACGACTTTTCACGATCTGAGCTGCAGCCTCGTGTTCATACTTGCGGGCGCCGTAGTATTTTCCTAGTGCCGCTTGGAGCCTTGCTCTCGCCTGATGCGCCTTCGCAGCAGTGATGGATGGGAGGATGTTAATTAGCAGCATATTGAGACCGCTCTCGAACGTCCTGCAAAGGTCAACACTCTGACTTTACATACTGGGGGGGGTCACTTACCAAAGGTCGGTTAGCAAGCTAGGATCCTCTCTCAACGGATTCTCAGGGCCGTACAGGGCTTCCGATGTCGCCATGGTAATACTATCGCGAAGCCAGAGCCAAAGATTCGGGTGTTCAAAGTCACCAGAGTCGCCAATGCTGTTGATGTCATCTCCGATACAATTAAGAGCGTTGGCGTTCATCCGATGAAGATGATCTCCCGTCATAGCCGGATGAATAACAGAGAAGAAATCGGGCACAAGACTTGTTGTCTTGAGTTTGTCAGAAGTTTCATTGGTGAGAAGGAGTTCTCGCTGTGCAAACTCAGCGGCATATGGTTCGAACGAAAGTGTCTTCTTTCTATAGGCCGACTGGACGATAGCAGGATCGAAGATGACATAGAGCTTTCCGCCAAGAATAGGTAGAGTGGCGATCTGTCGGCGGGAGCGGTCGCTGAAGGGCGCGTTAGTCATTCCGTACCCGAGTTCACGCAACTTGCACATACTATAGCCTTTTCATGTAAGTATTCTGATACTTCAGAAGCCCTATAAGGTGTCCAATGACGGGGATTCGAGGCTGGAGCAGTGGCGGTTCACGCTCATCAAGCGGTGGAAACGAGAGCTTGCGCAGCACAATGGCAATGAGAATCACACCCAGACCGATAAGGTAACTGCCCGGTGAGCGTTTGAGATCATCGGTCAACGAGCCTAGCAGGCCATTGGAGTTGGAGGTAATGTTCGCTGCCATCTTCAAGCCTAGACATCTAAAACCGTGGACAAACTCCAAGAGAACCAAGTTTGAGGTGGCACAGATATTTATGGTCAAGAAGTGGCGGGAGCTAGCCTCCGCACTATCCGCGGGGCTATGCTAGTTTAGTGAGGCATAGGATGAGACCTGCTTCCCATTCCAGATAAGTAAGTACTACATTCTGCGAGATAAGGTACGCCCTGCAAGTGCCTCTTACTTCTGAAACTGCGAATCATGGTAGGGAACCGGTCAGACGGGGTCCACAGGGCACACCAAACTTCCATGAATTGTTACGGCACTCACATGGAACTGTGGTTGAAGGATTTTAGTAAATATTGAAGAAAGGAGATGCTATTGGCTACTTCGCCATAAACTACCCCATGTAACCTGCTCTTATTCGGATCCTATTCAGTAACCAATGGAATGAGGCGCTATGCAAGGTATCCCCTGCGGAACAATCCTTCGCTCGAAATACCGTTTCAATTCATGATGTACTCCGTAATGCTGTTCCCTGCGCCATGTAAGATCCAGTGGCTTTTTTAAGTTTTTGGGTCGGTTATTAGCAATCACTTTTCTCCCTGCCATACATAATATCGTCTCCAAAAGATTCAATAGAGATGTGATGCAAAACCAAGCTAGTATACCAGCTACCACCCAGGGCCCAATGTCTATGACGCGTAGCCAGTCCTGGCAGTCAACACAGACATGGTAACTTTGTACCTATCTCTCTATCATTTTGATTCCTAGGTCGGTCATCATGCCATGCAGATATATTCTGCCACTATAGTAATGTTGTTGTCAGACCACACCTTATTGCTCATGCAGATAAGATCTTAGTTCCTGACTATGCCGATTAGGGACGGACATTCCAGACAAATGCTTCCAGTATGATAGACAACATGGCAACGCGTCTTGTTCTGCCTAAACCTTGTGAGCTAGTGGCTGTTGGTAACACAAAGTCTGGCTGGATTTTACAAAGGTCGGGGTGTATCGAAATGTGCCGAAATCTTGCGCGTTACTGGAGACCAAATGGCAACATTACTCACTCTTGGTCATGCTTCAGTGTGGCGCTGATCGGCAATATCTATAGATACCTCCCAGCTAACTTTAGGTATTGCAACGGTAAGCATTGACGGGTGGCACCAATGAACCATATACGATGCACTCGAGTGTTCAATATTCACAACACCAAACTCTTGCATGTCTCTCCAGAGGAATCAAATATCGACATGGGCACAAGTTACAGATTCAAAATGTAACCCGTTCGACATCGATGTTGAACAGTTCGATGCAAGGTGTCCGACAATGAGCCAACTAGATGTACATAATGACATAGGTGTTCAAAATATGTCGTAAATAGAAGACTTTATATAGAATATTTGGAAAAGACTGTAAAGAGTTTTAGAAATTAAACAGAGCTTATTATAATTTAAAGAATTTTATATAATTATATAAATTAAGCAGAGCCTGTTATAATTGAGATGATCTTGTATAAAGCATATCAAAGAGGAGGGTGTCAGGACTTTTGCACTCCCACTGTACACATCATTCGCAAACGAGTGAAAGTGCCTATTGTCACTCGCTCTTCTAGTCTTGGAACAGAAAGGCTGAGAGCAGAGGTTCTCAGTCTACCATAGCCAGAGCCATGTCTTGGTGCGTTGACGAGTGATGTGGAGTAGTGATATATAACCAAAAGTCAGACAAGAACCGTGAATAGTTCAGTGCATCGACTGCAACACAATGCAGAATGGAGTCACGTTGCGTTCCACTTTGGCAAAGAATAGAAGTAACATGATGTATTTAAAATGATAAAATTGGTATCGAAAAACACACGCCTCGCTATTATGCCGTGTTCATATATGTACAAGTAAATGTCCAGGCTAAATTCCCTACGCATCCGCTCATTGCAACATGCCCTTCTCATGAAACACCATGGACGTTTGGATAACCTTATAGTCGAGTTGGTCGTTGTATTCCATCTGACAAGGCGGTGATAAGTCGATATCTGAAGGAATCGAACTTGAAACGTCGCCTAGTTTCAGACTACGGGTATTTGCTGAGTGGATGTGCTGAGACATGCCACACTATTTTCAGATAGAGCTTGCATCTACGCCAGTTCATGTCTCTGATGCTGACCGGTCGACAACTCCTGAGGTATCTGCTCATGCGCCATCTCCGACGGTGGATGCGTCTTATCGCCTCCGTAGGTGCCGCTATAAGTAGTGTTGGGAGACACCACAATGGGAGAGTTGTCGTGTTTATCGTGTGAGTCGCTGGTACCAGCAGCATGGTACTTGCGCTTGTTGCGGCGCCACAGGAAGAATGCTGCCAGAGCAAGGGCGACAACGCCAAGAGTGGCGCCTACGGAGATACCGGCTATGGCACCAGATGACAGGCCTGTGCTGCCGCTAGCTTCGTTCGTCGACTCACTGTTGGAGGAGTCTGATGTGTCGGTGCTGGTAGTAGTGGGTGCTGTCGAGTCGGAGCCGGTCGTAGCTGTGGTAGCATCCGTCGATGCAGGAGGCTGTTGCTTCAATCAGCCAAAGAACCTCAGCAGAGAGGTTTCAAGCAGGATAGCTTACCGCGGTGTACAGAGTAGAGTACATCTCGTCGTCTACCTTTCCAACGCTGCTCATCACCCAATGTTGTCGAAGCTGTTCCCCCTCCAAGTTAGAGCTCATGAAGACAGGACCACTAGGGATGCAGTCGAGATTCCAGCCTTCTCCAACATCAACATTTGTGATGCGGTATGTATCGCCTGAACCCCCCCATAGCGCCACGTCCCATTTCTGCGCGTCCGTGTCGTCGATGGGCATCAAGCACGGTCTCGTCCTCTTCTTCTCGTCTATAACTTCTTTTTGTGTTCGGTGGCATATCGATAACTGTTTCTTAACGGTCGTATCGGAGCATCGTATTTGGTACCGGCCGGGCGTATTGCCTATTTTTTGCTACAGGGTGTTAACAAAACAGGCCATCTTGTAGGGCAGACTAGTGCAACATACAAACTGCCAATATGACTGTTTGTTCGCGTCCCATACTCTCAAGTCACCGCCTGCTGACGTTGGTTGGAGCATAGAGTTGAGATTTACATCGTCGTCGTCGACCGCAAGTTCGGAGAGTTGGTACCAGACGTTGGAGTCAAGATCGGTCGCGGGTTTGAGCTTTTCGGACATTTTGGACGAGATGGCCTCACCAACAAGTGGAGTATGAAAACAGGGCAAAAGGGAGATCAAAGTAGAGGACGAGAGTCAGCAGGAGGGGGTGAAAAAGGGAAGGATGAAGAAAAGTAGGCCAAGTGGATGTTGATAATAACAGGGTAGGGCTGAGTGGCTTGGGGGCTGTTTTGCCTTGCCATTGGGGATCCATCTTGGCGGCTTACTGTGGGTTATGGAGACGGTTTAATATCGTCGGCTAGTGAGATGAAGCAGCTATTGGTTCAATCTTAAAACGCCCAGGCACAAATTTGTCTAGAGGGTGGATGATCAATGGAGCTTTTAATGCTGCGACACCAATTGAGTTGGTCAAGTGAGAGAATCAGCTTTGTAGCGTATGTGTCTTGACCGCCCAATTTCTATCTCAGGGTCCTTAATTCGACGTGGATAGCTTTCTTCTCCAAGTATTATAGAAGAGTCACGCACTATAACTATGATGCTGTAAGGAGTTGTTCTCACAATGGTCATTTCTGGGGTTAGCGACAGAGTAATTAATCAGTTATGAACGGACACACTGACCCAGCCTGTTTGTCACTATAAGCATGATCTCATTTGTTGATCCTTCCCAATCCAACGGCGGCCCCCAACAGCCAAGATGATCTCTTCCGTGTACGAAAGAAGATGACGGCATTAATACATACAGTGGGTGTGCAAAAGTTATGATAATAATCTTCCTTTTATAATTCATATAATATTATGTAAAATATAGTAAACTCTTTTTATTTCACATCATACTGTGTAATGTTATTCTAAGACTACACGTAAAGTCTTCTGATTTCTATACCATTTTATATCTCTAGGCGGCTCGTTGTCAGAACCTTTACATGGAACTGGTGCCAATCATACCAAGCAAAACCACACCACTCATACGTATGCATGTGAGATGCGAGATTCCGTTTCCACCGGTCGCGCCTCTTGAATCAAGTTTAATGTTGCCTGGCGACTTGGAGAGATCAACGTGCCAGCTTTTTGTGAACAAACCTTGCGATTCGGGTGGTAATTGAACCTCACTAATAGACTATACTGATCTTTGGACTGCACTATAGCCTTGGATATCCCGTGGACTCAGGATACTTATGTATTAGCTCATTCGACGTTCCGATATCAAGGGCGCTGGCCGAGAAGGCTTCAGCCCACTTCATCAAATCCGTAGGGCTGTACGGATACGGACTCCATCCGTCGCGATATGGCGGCCGATAAGATAAAATTCGACATAGTTGTTGAAAGTCTCAGATCTCGATCCGTATCCACATCGGAGATTAAGTATTCGCGCTATATTCCCATAACCTCCAGACTTGCTCTTCTGTTCCAGGGTAGGTGTCAATAGGCTTCATTTCGTCGCTCGAAAGTGCAGAAGAGTATTTTCCATCTACAGTATTTGTAGTGAATGCCTTAAATTATTACCCAAAATTCTGGCATCTATTTTTTGTTCGTGTAACTACAATATGGTTTTATAATTGACTTGGTCGATGAATTGGCTCAATGTTTCCTGACCAGGTACATTTCTCGTGGCATGCTTCCACCTTGTCAAACACGTTATCGAATTTTAACATCAGTTAAAAGCGTGTAATCATGAGCGGAATGCGTAATTCAACACCGGGAAAAAATAACAATTACCTGCAGTATTATGTGTTTCTCTGTGTGATAACGCAGATGCTCACAGGATCAGAAACAGACTGAGCTTATCAAATTCACAGCAGTTACGCTATGGTCCGTATTTTCAGTGGCTATCATTATCATTTCCCTATCCTATTTCCTTCGAGTTTTGAAAGCACTTGATAAGACATCTTCGGCTCTTCCCCAGATTCGACATCCAAGCCGAGGTAACTCGATCGCTACGATGCTATCGCGGGGTGATAATTCGCTCAGATACGCTACTCGGTTGTGAGCTTCAGTGACGTGCAGGATCTGGCCCCATTGGCGCAATGCTATCCTGGCAAACACACCGCCTTCCGAGTCTCACATCAACCCTCACCCTTACCAGAACCTTATCAACCACAGAGAACTGTCCTTTTCTCCATATGGTACCGGCAGCGAAGGATGATTGACAATGTAGCATCGACTATCTCACAGCTCAGCGACTTACGCTTCACCACCACAGAGCGCGACGTACTACTGCGCTTCCTTGTCTTCTCATCACGCCTAGCGGCATGGTCATTGAGTCAAAAGAATGCCTCAATCACCGCAATAGAACGCTGGCGAACGCTGATGCGGCAGCTTGCTCTTACAGCAAAGCTGCTACGCACAGGCAGATTCGTTCAGCAGTTCAAATCCGCCGCGCAGACTCTTACGCGAAAACACCAAGACTACTTCCTCGGCTACGTCACTATCCTCCGACAGATGCTGACAGCAGTGTACATGACGTGTGACAACGCGACTATCCTCAATAGCATCGGATTCGTCCCTTGGAAAGGCGCCAGGTGGTTGGAGACGAGGGCCTTTCGCGTGTGGTTCGCTGCGGGGCTTTGCGGGATCGTCACACAGCTGTACTGCTTCTACCAATTAAGAAGCGATGATGCATCGGACGAGCGTGATAGGCAGTCTATCTTGTGAGTATACGAAGCAAACGCTGGCTTTTCACGCGCCGCAGAAAAAGCTGACGTGAGAATGTCGCAGTCGCCAAACAGCCAGCAAACGGCAGTTTGCAGCCGGTATTTGTGACTTGGCTGTTTCTTCAGCAGCTGCAGGATTGATCGATTGGGACGAAGGTGTTGTGTGCGCGTGTGGAATGCTCAGTAGTTTAATTGCCATTTACACGCAATGCAGACCGCGGACGAGATTGGGAGGTTGATTAATTAGATAAAAGTTAGACGTAAACAGAGTTGGACGGCTACGGGTACCATTCCAGAAGAGGGATTTGGGCGACATTGTGGAATTGGGATGGCTTGAGCTCAGTCAAGAAAGTTAATAGCCGGCCTCGGAGCGACAGTTTTTCGATAGTTTACAGGTTTGGGTCATCTTGTCGACTGATGGACTATTTATCGCATTCTAATAAGATGATCAGACTCCATCGAATCACGCAAAGATAATCGTAAAAAGACCAGCAATTGATCCGTTGCTAATCTCTAATTCCACTGTCGCCACATTCTAGGCTCAGGGCTTATCAACTCGTCCAGGGTCTGGAACCACTTGGACCCCTGAACCCCCCCGCCTCTATCCGTACCACGCGACAGCATCAATCGACCTTCCTACCTCGGCCAACAAGAAAAGGTATCAGAAGCTTCAAATCGGCGCCATGGGACGTGCTCCAGGCTAACCAATCGTCGGCTATGCCAAGCCGTGTCAAAAATAGAGGCTGCGGGCTACAGACGCAGAAGAAGCCACTTTAGAGGGAGCAAGCACCAGGAACAGGTTAGTGAGCGCTCTTTTCTGACGCAGGGGCTGGACACCAGATTCACCTCTCGCGGCTGAATGCCCCAGAAAAGGATGGATCATGTCTCCTCATTCAAGCCGAAAAGGCCGAAATTCCTTTCAATCCTTATTGCTCCTCCTACTTCCGATCCCCCCCCCCTCTCTTTTCTCTTTTTTTTTTATCATTAGATCTTCTCCCCTCCCTCTCGTTTAAATCCTATGCTGCCGATCACTTGCTTTTTTACTTTTCCTGGGAGAAAATGCGGTGCGGGAACCACGGACCAAAAATAATTCCCACGTTTTAATTACTTGCATCGTCCAACGACTCCACAACCTTTAAGGCTTGGCGCTGCAATCCGACTCCACGATCTTTTGGTCTTTATTTTAAGCTTCTTATTTGCCCTTTTCTCTTACCTTATCATAACATAATACGAACCGACCCCGGGGAACAGTCGACAATGTCACATGACATCAAGAAGACCACCGACATCAAAGTCGAGGTGGCACTCACGCGCGATGTCGAGGTCATCGAGATGAGGGACATGAGCGTGCCGACGCACCAGGACGAGAACACCACAACATGGGCCATCTCGGCCAAGAAGGCGGCCGAGAATAGCAAGGAGCCCAGCGACTGGATCGATGGGTTTCGACGCGCTGATCGCAGGAAGATCAAGGGCTTGAACAAGCAGTACCAGGCTGAGCCGACGCCCCATGCCGGGGGAGATCGATACTTTGATCTTCAGGCCGCCAACGCAAAGACTGCGACGTCAGCACTTGCAAGGGAGTTGAAGGGAAGGCATTTGCAGATGATTGCTTTTGGTGGCGCAATTGGTATGTCTTTAAGCTAGTGGTCGTGTAAGTCTTGCTAACGAAGGTCAAGGTACTGGACTCTTTGTCACATCGGGGAGTGCCCTTCATGAGGGCGGCCCTGGAAGTGTTCTCATATCGTACATCGTCATCGGTGCACTGCAATATTGTACCATGCAGTCGCTGGCCGAATTAGCTGTCATCTTCCCTATCGCTGGTTCATTCTCCGCCTTTTCGACACGATTCCTGGATCCCTCGTGGGGATTTGCTATGGGATGGAAGTAAGTACTTAAAACCCTTGCAATAATCTTGGGTGCCCCCGAGATGTGACTCTCGAATGGTATACTGACTGCACCAGTTACTGTCTCCAATGGCTGTTCACTCTGCCTCTAGAGATTATTGCCGGTGCTTTTACTATTACTTACTGGAACGAACATATCGCCAAATCCGTCTTTGTAGCTATCTTCCTCGCAGCCATCTTCATAATTAACCTGTTCGGCGTTAAGGCCTACGGTGAAGCTGAATTTGTTTTCTCCATCATCAAGGTCACTGCTATTGTAGCCTTTATGTACGTTCCGTCCTCACGTGATATTCTCGCGACTCAAGGCTTCAGTCACTAACATACTCAGTCTCTTGGGTATCGTCATTAACATCGGCGGTGAGCCCACAAGTGGCTACATCGGAGGTCGCTATTGGATGGACCCGGGCCTCTTCAACAATGGTTTCAAAGGCTTCTGTTCCGTGCTCGTCACATCATGTTTCTCCTTCACCGGCACCGAACTCATCGGCCTTGCAGCAGCCGAGACAGCTAACCCCCGAAAGTCGCTCCCCAGCGCCATCAAGCAGGTCTTTTGGCGCATCACACTATTCTACATCGTGTCTTTAATGCTCGTCAGTCTTCTAGTCCCTCACGATGACCCTAGAATCCTGGACGCCAGCTCTTCCAACTCTTCAGCCTCACCATTCGTTATCGCCATCGAGACGGCCGGAACGACTGTTTTGCCCAGTGTTATGAACGCAGTCATTCTTATCGCCGTCATCAGCGTCGGCAACTCGTCTGTTTACGGTTCATCGCGAACACTTGCCGCTCTTGCTGATCAATCCATGGCTCCCGCTATCTTCTCCTACGTCGATAAGCAGGGTCGACCTTTGGCCGCTATCATCTTTGCTTCCTGCATTGGCTTGTTAGCCTTCATCGCAGATCTGAAAGCTCATGATGTGGTGTTTAACTGGTTGCTGTCTATCAGCTCCCTCGCCACGCTCTTTACCTGGGGCAGTATCTGCCTCACACATATTCGTTTCCGAGACGCCTGGGCACACGCATCGCATACCCTCGAACAGCTACCGTTCAGATCACGACCCGGCACAATTGGATCATGGTTCGCTCTCAGCGGCTACTGTCTTATTCTCCTGAGTCAAGTGTGGACAGCTGTTTCACCTGTCGAGTCTCAGAAGAATGCGACGACAGGAGACATCGTGCAGAACGTCTTCCTTCGACTCATGGCGGTGCCAATTGTCTTGGTCATGTACCTTGGCCACAAACTTTGGTACCGAACGAACTTTGTGGCTCTAGATGATATAGATATCCAGACTGGACGACGGTACTACCGTGTGCACCTGATGAGTGATGAGGACAGAGGGACACGTGAAGCGTGGCCGTTTTGGAAGAAGGCTTACCGTTATTTGTGTTGAAAGCGTTCATCTTTTGTCTTGTTTTAGTATTATTCTGGGTTGATCTTGCATCGACAGTGATAGGTACACGGACCATGTTATGAGAGCGACAGCTTCGAATAAGCTTGACGTTTATCTTTAGTAAACTTGATACTGTCCTTTCATGGTTGTTTGTCCCGTCGTGATTGAAACGCTTGTCCACGTGTCACTCCGAGAAGTAAGGACTGCTTTCTTTCAAGAGATGGAAAGTATCCAAGAGTGAAAGCCATGTATTTGAAGAACATAAAGAAGAAACTGGTCCTTATTATGTCCCGCTCAAGATGGATTGCCAGGAAGAGTCACACCTAGGCGATACCCCGGCACGAACCGACGTGTCAACAATCGTGGGTCCGATCAAAAGTTCGTGCCTGAGCCGCCTCGCATAGACTCATCTATGCAGTATTGCGGCGTTACTCTGCATCAACGAAACAGCTCTGTTTCATTCAATGCAACCAATTGCGGCTTCTGAGGTGGAGGAAATGGAGGAATGGTATGAACCCTGCGGAACCGTTTGTCGTTGTAGCGATTACCAAATATCATGCCACGAAATCAGTGCTGGTGGAAAAGAACCCGGGCTATGCCATTGTAGACTCAATGAATTGGTGTACTGGTAATAAGGATGATTCTTGCTCCAATCACTGTACCGTTACCCAGTCAAAGGCATGAATATCAAAATTCTGTATCACTGCTATACCAGACTAGTCGAGCGAACTTCCATATCTGCCAGGACAGGAGGGATTCCATTCCTCTTCAGCTCACTCGTATCTCCCCCATGCTAAGGCATTACCTTAATCTCAGCCATTGGAGCATTGACTCTTCCGACAGGCTGGATGGAATATGAAGGACTTTAACCGGGCTGTTGGATCTTCTACCAGGGAGTTAACTAAGCTGTTAAGTATCTGGGCCTCAGTATCCAACCTGACTAGCCTAAGCCTGAACTATGCATTAGCTCTCTTTTCTCAATCCCATAACCGCAAATTCTGTCTCGCTTGCTCAAATCCCTCCCGTAGAGTGTCATTCTTGGCTGAAACGCTGTTTTGCAGGCATCACGATCCAACGAATCTCAGCGCACAAGGATCACAAGCGGAGACCGGTTCCGCTCCCCGGCTCATCATGTTACGCGATTCCGGGCGATTTTCCATTTAGCGTCACTCTAAGAGAAAGAAAGAAAAGTTGAGGATTTGCAGCTAAACGTTATTCATTGCTCACGGTCCGAAGAGGAGCATACCCGCTCGGATCAAGAACCTAGATTTGCTTCGCTTATGGGAACGCTGGGATCCCCTTGCTTGTCCCGGGAGGAACAGCCAGGAATTAACCTATCAGATCTTTCACATGCTATTGGTGTCTTCTACGACTGCCACCTCGCGCCGTGCTTCCGACGAATGCTACCGAAGCTTCTTTGTTCGCTGCGCCGTTCATGGGAGTGTCTTTTGGTAATCAAAGTACCGGCCAGTAGTAGGCTTGGCAGCATTCTCGGATTGAAATGAAGCAGGCACTAATTGGGGAGGCGCATATATGTTGCAGGATCCACGAGGGAGGTGATATCGAGGTGCAGCATGCAGTGGCTGAATATCGCTACACTTGATGTAAGAGGCGAATGTGAAAATTTACCTTGAGAGAAGCTGTAACATGCATGTCTCAGACGTGGAGAGGCCTGGTAGGATGAGATGCATACAAATATCTACAGCATGTCCTTTGTCAATCGAGTCCGGAACTCTGGTCTCTTCTTTTAGTTCCTGATCTTCAAGCATTGAATCCATAGTTCATCAGTGGTAACCGTGGATCGTCTGTTGGTCCCGTTGCCCTTTCTACTGCATGTCAGGTCCTCCGGTGCCTCCCAGCGATGGGAGCCCTTACTTTCCCATTTCCGAGAGGTCGGCGAGCCTTGCTAAAATGCATCTGGGTATAACATCTCCTCTGCTTGCTATCGCCCTGGTTATGTTTGGAGCAAGGATATGGTTGAGAGTAAGACCAGTGTGGAGAGTTGGCTGGGAGGATTATTGCATGGCGATCGGAGTTGTAAGTTGTGATGCCTTCACACGGTACTGATCCAGGGATATCATAGCTAACGAGGATACTGTAGGCTGCTGCCGTCGTCGACTTTGGGTTCCTTGTTCCACAGATGTACACATCAGCAATACTCATCACCGAAGACCAGCGAATATGGGCACGAAAATACGGGTTCCTCGCTATTCCCATCTGGGGCATTGCCATGATGTTCATCAAAGTCAGCATTGCAATGATGATGCACCGAATCCAACCCAACGTCCTCTGGTGGCGAATCTTCTGCTTCTTCATCATGGCTATCTTGATAGCTTACGGCGTCGCAAACACCTTCTTCATCCTGCTCCAGTGCCAACCTCTCGAAGCATCTTGGGATACGTCTGTTTTGCAAACAGTGGATGGAGCTAGCTGTCTCCCCATATCAGGCATACACATCATGTCTAACCTTGGATCCGGCATCAACATTGCAACGGATATCATGCTCTCTTTGGCGCCCACACTGTTTCTCTACAAGTTGAAAAGACCGTTGAAGGAGAAAATTCTAGTGGGTGGGCTGATGGGCCTGGGCATGTTTGCAAGCGTTGCCTCCATCGTCAAAGCAACCCTGGTGAAGGAATTTGGAATAGCGAAAGACGGCTGGGCCCTCACCAATGCCATCGCAACCTGGACAGCCCTCGAGCAGATCCTCATCATGATCGCCTCCTCAGCGCCTTTTCTGAAGCCCCTAGTCCAGTCTGCGCTGCACCGAATGGGCTGGACTCTATCGGGCACGTCTGCCGCTCGCTCAGCCTACGGAAATCCCTACCGCGAGCAGCGACAGTCGCGGATTGGAGGAACCAACAAATCGGTTACCTCGCGTAGAGACATCTACGGCGGAGACGAGGACCCTTTTGCAGGGGGCGATAGCGTTGATGCGATCCCGTTGGAGGTCAAGGCTTTCGAGGTTGGTAAAACGGGGGACGAACGAACGACGCAGGGGTCCTTGACGACGAGGTCTTGGGAATCCCGAGAGGAGAGGGGGAGTGAGCATGGTGACGGCAGGGAATTTACGCCGAGCCATGCAGTTTGATAATTAGCACCAGTAATACCCAATTGACTAAAATTTCCTTTTCTATTTACCCGGATAGTTCTTCTTGGCACTTTTGAGCCGTCCTAAAAGTGTCTGCGTGAGAGAAGATCATTTACCGTTGGAGACTAGTGGAGTTGGCCAGGAACTGAGGATATTCAACTTGCTGGGATGATCGGATCATTAGGGAATAACTCGGTCAGACATAGGCGAACCCTTGGTTGATCCCATACCCACGCAATATCAAATGCAAGATTCTTCGAAGCGGGCTGTGATTACGGTGCCAGGTGCTTGGAAATCTCGCATTGATTGTCGGTCATGAAGGATATGTTCGACTCCTCGGTAAGCACTTAAAGCAAGGAAACCTGGTCAGCCGAGCCCCCGGAATCCTTCATTCGACAAGGAATAGTTGCCTCTATTTCTCTCCTCCCTGCGATTCCCCTGCTTCGCCGCAGTCCAACATTGCGGGCCCATCTTGAGATTCTGTTGGAACCAAGCAAGCCGAAGCCCTTTTTTTGGACGTTACACCTATCTGCGATACTACACTGCAGGTACCAGTTCAGGGCGTGGATCATGCATATCTCTGAACCAACAGACAAAGTGGCATGGTTTTGCGAGCCCTGACCAGCTGGAGGCGAAGTCTTTGACATACAAGAAAGCAGCTGTTCCAATCCTTCTTCTTTTGTCGATCACCCACCCTCAAACACTTTCTGCAGCGATCATCTGCATCTCTGAGACTCTTGCCCCTTGTCCACGGTCACCTTCTTCTTTCTATACCATGGTTGCCATCAAATCGCTGTGGACTGCTGTCCTCCTTGCTTGCGTGGCTGTTTCTGAAGCAAAGAGCTGCAAGAAGCCTTTCATCAGAAGAGAATGGTACGTAACGCTTTTAACTGGTGGTTGTCGAGTATTGGCTAACTGTGAATAGGCGTTCACTCAGCCTAAGTGAGAGGGACCGTTACATCAAGGCGCAGAAGTGTCTGATGAAGAAGCCAAGTCAATCGTCAAAGGCTGATATTCCTGGTGCCAAGAGCCGATGGGATGACTTCCTTGGTACGCACATCATCAATGCTGATGATGTGCACTTTGTGGTATGTGCTCGGTGACATTGGCCATTCTCAAAACATGTTTCTAACCTCAGCAGGGCACCTTCTACCCTTACCACCGCCTCCTCATGCACGCCTACGAGCAAGAGCTTCAAACATGTGGCTGGAAGGGTGGCGTCCCCTACTGGGACTGGACCCTAGATGCTGCAGGCCCAGACAACGACACATCCGTGTTCTTCGACTCGCCCATCTTCGACAACAAGCACGGCTTCGGTGGAAACGGAGCCTGGGTCCCTGGAAACTTCTCCAACCCCCAGCCAGGTCTGCCCGTCAACCCTCCCTGGGACGTCCCCGACCGCTCTGGCGGCGGCTGTCTCAAGGTCGGACCCTTCGCTGGGCTCAAGTCTAACCTGGGCCCTGGAAATGGCACGGCGTACAACCCTAACTGTATCCGTCGTGACTTTGCGCCTTTATCTTTCAGAGATATGGCTGGACCTGCTGCCATCAAGACGGGTATGAACCAGAAGGACTTTGGCTTCTTCGACCGTGTCACCGAGAGCACTTTCCACTCTGGTGGTCACTGGGGAGTTGGAGGTTTGTACGGTACCATGACTGACAAGTGGCAGAGCCGTAAGTTACTATCCCCTCTAATAATGAAGACGATATACTGACTCTTCATAGCCGCTGATCCTCTCTTCTGGGTGCACCACGCCAATGTCGACCGTGCATGGTGGTCGTGGCAAATCCGTGACCTCAAGAAGCGTGAGAAGGACGTCTCTGGACCTCTTGTCAACTTTGACTACACCAACCAGGCTGGAGGCAACGTGACTTTGAACCACCCCATCTTTGTTGGCGAGACTGTCAAGATGAAGGCCAAGGTCAAGGATGTCATGCACATCCGCAAGGGTATTCTGTGTTACGACTACGAGGACACTTATTAGACGATGGATATTTGAGTAATGATACTTGTAATAATTGTATATAGCTCTTTTCTTGGACCACTATGTGGTGTTTAATCCTATGGTATGTATCTCACCAGTTGAGAATCAACTTGACCTTCCTCTCTACTTCACGCGATCGGACCAACTACGTAAGAAGGTCATTTCCATTACCCCGCCGGGCATAATACATAATTTCTCCATCCAAAGTATCCATTGTTGGCCGAGGAAATGCGAGATGTCAATGCTGACTCAGACCGATGAATTGCCGTCGAAGGGCGTTACGATCAGCTTCAGACTATATCAGTCAGCATAGGAACCACTTTATTGACATTGAGCTTACGATCAATACCAACAACTACTCGAAACCTTTCCCATCTCATTTCTTTCACGCATAGTCTGCGATCATGTCATCCGACCCATCAGTTGTTTACCACTACCTCGCCATCGGCAAGCTTGGAAGAGGAGAAGTTGTCAAGTAAGCAATACCTTCAGCTGGAAAAGAGCGCGTCAAGGATAGAGTTAGGAAGGATGTGAGACTGATACAGATGTTAGGCTGTTTCTTAAAGATGCAGGCATCCCTTTCGAAGAGAAGCGTTACCCTTACGACGACACCTGGAAGGAAACCAGTGAGAAGCTGAAGCAACAAGGAATCACCCGCACTGGACAGCTTCCTGCTCTCGAGTATAAAGGCCTCATCTTGAATCAGGTCGGTTAACACTGCGATTCTGCAGGAATGAGCTGACACCCTAGAAAGCACATTCCAATTCTTCGATTTCTATCTCGTGAAGTCGGCAAATACGATGGTCAGACGAACGAGGACAAGTATCTAGTAGATGCTGTCTCAGACATCTACATTGAGTGGAGAGTATGTAGACATTTAATCGTTTGTTCAGTCAACATACTAATCGCCAGTAGGCCGGATGGGCATCCAATCTTGATAAAGCATCCGAAGATTTCAAGAACAAAACTGTCCCCAAGTACTATGGTCTTGTCGCGCAGTACTACTCTGACCGAGAAGGGCCTTACCTCCTCGGTGAAGAGGTCAGTTACGCAGACTTTGCGGTCTACATGTCCATCGACAACGATATCAGGACCAAGACTATTCCGGTAAGTCACCTGTTGAACAAGTTGGCTGTAGGTGACTAATGAGATTTATTCTTAGGAGAAACTTCCAGAGGTTCTTCTCAAGTTCAAGGAGACATTTGAGAAGCGATCTAATATTGCCTCTTATGTCAAGGAGGACAAGGCCTGAAAGCAACATCTTTGCTCATGTTCGGATTCCAATTAGAGTCACCATCTATTAGAAACAATATTGGTCAGCAATAATAGAACTTGGAGAGAAAAAATCAATGCATCGTGCGAGAGAGTCTTGAAGCCTTGGGATTAGCTAAACATTGAGGCAGTGATACCCTTGTCTAGTGAGCTGTGCCGGTATCAATCGAGCCATTAGTCATTCTCCACTCTCGTGTCTTGTCGCTGACACTCAGCTCCCATTTATTTCCCGCACCGTGCAACAGCGAGGATTCTTTTTGCGCCGAGCACTCTAATCAATAAGCGATGAGTTCAAATGACATTAGCCTCTGCTCAACCTGCGTCGCCATCGACTTCGAAGACCTCTTTTATTCGCATCCAGACGACTTGGGTCCTAGAGACTCCGCACGTAGAGCACAGCCTACACTACCGTGTCTAGGAACACTTCAGGAAATACTTGACCGGGCGGAAACATGCCAGTTCTGCAAGCTTGTCATTGATGCTCACAGAGAGCGATTTAAACGGGCGCCCTTGGCTTCCTCGGAGCAGTCTGAATCCGAAGACACGATTGAAGCTCGCGACGAAATTGAGGAGTACGGTCTTTGCCTCACGTTTCATGATGAGCCCATCAAATGCTACCTGGAACAACGACCCTTCACACTCGAAATGGATTATCTCCATGATTATCCTGACGAGAGCGATGTCGGTTCCGCTTTGGGGAGGGAGGGCGTTGGCCGCCTATCGCTCAAACTGGAGCCTCGTCCCTGGATGAGCGCAACAGCTCAACCCATCAGATTGCAGGCCATCTGGCCAAATGGTACTCCTGACACAAAAGAGGCAAACAGTACCGGCAGGTATATGTCTTGGGAGGGCACAGGCCGTCTAGTTGATTCCCTGGTGGACCTCTCAATTCCCCGGAACTGGATACGCCAATGCGAGGAGGTCCATGGCGGCCTGTGTTCCAAGCCAAAGTGGCTAAGCGATAACGATAACGAGTGGCCAGAGAAGTGCCGAGTCATCGATGTCGAGGATGGTAGAATCGTGGATTTACTTCTCACCATGCGCTATGTCGCTCTAAGCTACGTCTGGGGATTGAGTGAGAAAGCAATAGAGCTACGCTCGGAGAGACGACTGACTCGAGATAATCTGTCTCGGCTTCAGCAACACAACAGTCTAGACCAGATGTCAATCCCGCAAACCATCAGAGATGCCATGGCTGTTGTTAAAGCTACTGGAGAGCGCTTTCTGTGGGTAGACGCCCTGTGCATCGTACAAGATGACCCCGAAGATCTTAGTCATCAGACAGGACGGATGGACTTGATATATTCTAAGGCTCTCTTCACTATCGTGGCTGCTTGTGGCAGTGACTCTGAGTCCGGACTTACAGGCCTCCCGAGTAGCCCGCGAGATATCTTCCAGCGCCAGGTTAAAGTCTCGCCAAGTGGACTACACATCATGCCCTGCCTTACTCTTTCGGAGGGAGATACTCTGGAGTCCTCGAAATGGAACACCAGGGGTTGGACGTTCCAGGAGCGGCTACTCTCCAGACGTGCACTCATCTTCACCAACTCCCAAATCTACTGGTGTTGCGAGGGCAGAACGTGGGATGAAGAGTCCCTTCTGGATGCACCCGGGTCAACAATTATGGCCACAGCCCACGAGTTTGGATGCTACGACGAGTGGGAAAGCATTGAGGCCAAGTTCTCCGAGGAGATCTATAGTACTTATATAACGCAGTTCTCAACGCGAGAATTCACCTTTCCTTCCGATGCCCTCCCGGCTTTTCTGGGCATCATACATCGGTACGAGCATCTCAACAAGCAGAAGCTCCATTGGGGGTTGAGAACAATCAGATTCGACCAGTCCTTGGTGTGGAGATATGGACGGTTCCGGCGAAGGGAGATGTATACCTACATCTTAAAAGACTCGGCCGCACGCAGCGTGCCTTATCCTAGCTGGTCGTGGCTTGGCTGGACTGGGTTCATCGGTGGTGGTGACAGCTATTGGCTCCAGGAGGTTTATGAGAAGATGGATAATGGACGTTCCATCCTCACTTTCTACTCGTTGATGAGCGATGGCAGTGTTTTACCGATCGAGCAAAGTGTCTCGGTAATCAAGATAGGCGTCTCTTCGAAGAATGATGATATTCTAAGAGAAGAAGGCAACGAAACGTTGTCGAGTGAAGTGCCTGAGTGCAGTGGGCTCAAATGGAAGGGTGACACAATAGTATCTGGTCCGATAAAAATGGAGAATGTTTTGCTTTCTTCAGAGTTTAAGTCACTTGACATAAATAGTGACGAGACATCTCAGAGTCAGATACCGTACGACACAGGGCGCCTAGTATTTTGGACAAGCCATACCAGGGCTCAGATATACATCGACACCGACGACCAACCGCATATCGAGGCACGAGGACAGGCCATAGAGCTAAATGTACACTTAGCCACAGAGGCTATGCATACTCGCCGCTACTTCCCTAACAAAATAATGGCGAAAGATCCTGAAAAGAGGAGAAATTCGAGTGAGATAAATGCTCTGATACCGAGACATACAGTCGATCTCATCATCATTTCTCGCTCGTTTGGATTCAACGATGGTATGGAGGCGAGGAAGCTGAACTTTTTCGTTGTGGAGGAGAGGGTGCCGGGTTCGGGCATTTGGGGTCGTATTGGTCTTGGAGTGATTGAAGAGGAAGAATGGGACAAGTTGGAGCTGGATTGGAGGTTGGTGATTCTTGAGTGAATTTGAGAAGCTAATGATTGAGGTCATGTATGGTTTAGTTACATGGGGAATATTAGGCGATGCCACCAATGGAAATAATAAAGGGAATACTAGCGTCTTTGGTTATCTAGACTACCTACCTACGGACAAGTCAACCGGGTTCACGGAGCTTGACCTGGCTCCGATGACGATAACCAACCAAGCTCTAGCGAGAAAACGTCAGGTCATTTCAGCAATAACCAACCAGGAATGTGGCACAGCGAAACTCTATATCTGCACACGAGTCATGAAACTCTTCTATGTCAACAACTCGTACGCAAGACAAGAATGCAACAATCTCAATCATACGACTTTATGTTCTAAAAGCCAGTTTATTTCCAACATTTCCCCCTGATCTAACCCAAGTAACCACACAATAACTCCAACTCCCCCCGGCCCACAACCGGACATGCCGTGAAAGTGTGCGGAGCGGAGCCACAGCGATTCGTCCCGTCTTCTCGCTTCCCCTCAATCTAGCACCCAGAGCGGTATAGTCCCCTTCTGTGGCAAGGCGGCACGTGCATTGATCTCCCTCTTCAGCTTTGTTCCCCCTGGGGAAAATCTGCGTTACAACCTTGATCAGGAAGTTGGCCTTCTCCTTCAGCTGGAGGCAAAATACCATCGCGAACCCCCAAAAAGGAAGATGGCCTACCAGCGGGAATTCGAGATGCAGGCTCTTCCGCAGGCAAAAGGCGACGACGACGAACCTGCGTCGTTGGGCCCGCTGCACCGTCTGCTGCGGAGCTTCAGCCGCGCGCCGCCGCAGGAGGATGCATACAGCGTGAGCAGCTACAACACGACCTACGCCTCCAACGGGCGGCTCTTCAACATGGGCAAGGCCAACTACAACTCTGCCAACACGGCTCTCGCCAGGGAGCTCAAAAACCGGCATCTCCAGATGATTGCTTTCGGAGGCTCCATCGGGACCGGTCTTTTCGTCGCGTCAGGCGTGGCGCTGTACCGCGGCGGTCCGGTATCGCTGCTGCTTGCGTTCATCACAATGGGCGCGATGCAGTTCTTCACGATGCAGGCTCTGGGAGAATTATCTGTTGCGTTTCCTGTTGGTGGGTCTTTTTCGAACTACTCCACGCGGTTTCTGGATCCGTCGTGGGGATTTGCTATGGGGTGGAAGTGAGTAATCGATTGTGTCTGTTTCACATGATACAAAACTGACTTCATCAGCTACACGCTGCAATATCTTGTTGTGCTACCACTTGAGATTATCGCGGGCGCGTTTACGACGAATTACTGGAACCCAAATGCCACAAAGTCTATTTTCATCGTCCTTTTCTTCTTTCTCATCCTCGGTATCAACCTCCTTGGAGTGAAAGGATATGGCGAAGCTGAGTTTATCTTTTCTGCGGTCAAGATAACAGCCATTGTAGGCTTCATGTAAGTTAACCCCAGGCTTGAATTTTCCACAGTACTTACCCGTCTTTAGTCTTCTTGGCATCATAATCAACATAGCAGGGGACCCTGAAGGAGGCTACATCGGCTTCACTCACTGGCACAGCCCTGGTGGTTTCCACAATGGTTTCAAAGGCTTCGCCAGCGTTTTGGTAACTGCAACATTTTCTTTCGCTGGCACAGAAATGGTCGGTCTCGCTGCGGCTGAGACGAGCAGCCCGAAAAAGTCTCTTCCAGCAGCTGTCAAACAAGTGTTTTGGCGAATTTCCATCTTCTATATACTCTCTATCCTCATCATTGGCTTGCTTGTTCCATACGACGAACCTCGTTTGCTAGGTGCCAAGTACGGTTCCGATGCTGCAGCCAGCCCCTTCGTTATCGCAATTGAGATGAGCGGCTCTGATATACTTCCTGATATCATGAATGCTGTTATTCTTATCTCTTTGATAAGCGTTGGCAATACAGCTGTGTACGCCTCTTCACGTACCCTCGCTGCATTGGCAGAACAGTCTCTAGCTCCGAAAATCTTCGCCTATATCGATCGTACCGGACGTCCGCTAGTCGCAATCATTTGCTGCGGAACTGCGGGACTACTAGCGTTCAGCGCCAACTCCAAGGTCCATAACGAAATCTTCAACTGGCTCCTTGCCATAAGTGGTTTAAGCACACTCTTCACATGGGGATCCATCTGCGTCTGTCACATTCGATTTCGCAAAGCATGGAAATTATCAGGATTCACTGTGTCCCAGCTTGCCTTCCGCTCTCAAGTCGGTGTCTGGGGGTCCTGGGTTGCGCTATTCGCATACGGCATCGTTTTGATCCTCCAGGTCTGGGTAGCGATATCTCCCATTCAACCCGAAGGCGAAGAACCGTTATCACCAGCTGGAAGAGCCAAGAACTTTTTCCTGCAGGTCCTGACGATTCCTGTTATATTCATCTTTTACTTCGTGCATAAAATTTGGGTGGGGACCACAATAGTTCGTGGTAAAGACATAGATGTCAATACGGGACGGCGATACCTCCAAGTCTGGAACGAGGAGGAGGAGCAGGCGAAGCGGAAATGGCCGCTATGGAAGCGAGTATATAATCACATGTGCTGAAGTCTGGATATATATATAGATTAGAATGTTGGAATTATATAATGATAGTCCAAAAGTTAACCGAACCGTTTAGATGGTGTGTTGCACTGTTGCTTGCGTATGGCGTATTGGTGGACTATGAAAGGCAGGGATTCCCACCGGATGACTCACGGCCGATAAGCGACATTGGAAACTATATGAAGCGCCACCTCCACAGAGCTGAGTCGCATCGTAAGGCCGCATCATCCAACGTGGAAATAAGAGCAACACATCCAACTCACATACAGCCTCACGATTATCGTGCTTTGATCCATCAGACTAGTTTGGACCAACAATGGCCGCTCACACTTTCTGGCAGTATCTCAGACTCAAAGCCATCGTCACTTTGATCCGCCTCTTCAATTACATCGGCACACGCTCTCATCTCAAACCCTCAATAGCCTGCAATCGCAAAGCCGTCCGCCTCCCATCCCGCGATCTGGGACGCTTCATTGATGCATGGATTTACTACCCCCGAAATTACGAAGAGGGCGAAAAACGAGGCCTTGTTATCAATTGGCACGGCGGGGCTTGTATGCTGCCGAATTTGGGAATGGACCACGAATTCTGTGAGAAAATAGCCAACGAGAGTAATGTCCTTGTTCTCGACGCGGATTATCGCAAAGCACCGGAGTACCCCTTCCCTGCGGCTGTGGAAGATGTTGAAGATACCCTAAGATGGGTTGAGAGCCAGCCGCGTCTCTTTGACACTGCGCGAGTTGGTCTATCTGGGTTTAGTTCTGGCGCAAACCTGGCCTTGGTCGCGTCTTCGGAACTGAGACGGCAGTTGAGCATCAATATCAGAGCGGTGTATGCTTTCTACCCTGGCGTAGATTTCACAATTCCTCCTGAACAGAAGACTGTTTCGAACCCAATCCGACCACTTCCCGCCGGATTTCAGCATCTCCTGACAGAAGCTTACCTCCCGCATGTGGAGGACCGCAAGTCACCCAAGGCATCGCCCATGTACGCCGACGCGGCATCCTTTCCTGAACGTATTGTACTCTTTGCCTGTTCGGGGGATATCTTCACGCCCGAGATTGAGGCCTTTGGCGAGAAATTGGAGAAAGCTGGTCGTGGTGTTGAGGTTGTCAGGATGGAGGGGGCTCATGGATGTGACAAGGGGATCAATCCGAAGACTTTCAACCCTGAAGCAAGAGATATGTCATATGACAAAGTGGTGGAGAATTTGAAGAGCTTTATGTAGATTGTTTTGAAAATAGTATCGATTAAATTTACTGAGATATGAATCAGTGCACGGTGTGGTATTGCTCCCATTCTAGGCAGGTCCGAGTTCGTCCTCTGAGCGGACCCAAGAACTTGACTGGAGCACCACCATCGACCTCGATTATTCTAATCCAAACTCGAAGTTGGTCACAAAGTGGTCCGCCGCTCACGAGCTTTGGGTTATCACTTCGTTGCAGTGCTGTCCTCCCTCACTGGCACTGCTCTACCACTGTCACCGTCACTGCCTCGGGTTCAGAGCAGCCAAGCTGCACCAGGCAACACGTGCACAGCTCAGCTGAGGTTCCTTCCTCATAACGCAAGCAAACACTCTCACTTCCAGATTCCAACAAACTTCATCTCCAGGACAGGAGAACAATTTGGAGCTCCGACCGCGACGTGTCAAGGCGCTATCTTTCAAGCTTCGCAAGAATTTGTCTCATCGTCATACTAGTCACCGCCTCAAGTCGGCCATGTCACGGTTCACTATGGAACACTTCACAGCTCACAGCGTTTCGATTGCTTCGTAAGTACCCCTTTGTAAACTAGGCTCACCCTTCTGATGATTGCGACAGGCTGTTCGGAACTGGTGACTACTCCGATCTCACCATTATCTGCGGCGACGACCGGTACAAAGTCCACAGGGCAATCGTCTGCTCTCGCTCACCGTTCTTCAAAAAGGCGTGCGATGGAAACTTCGAGGTCAGTTGAAACTAACAAGTGATGCGCCAGTAGTTTTAACGTATACTGATTCGCAATGCAGGAGTCCCAGACGAGCGAGGTCAAACTCTCCGACGATGATCCCGTCGCTGTACGGATGATGGTCGAATACTTATATTTTCACTCGTATACACCCCCTCTGCCAAGTACACGTGCTTCGACGGTCAAGGCAGAGCTGTCGCCGACTGTATGCAACGCCAAAAGGAAGAAGGACTTAGAGCAGTGGGGAGCGTCCTTTGTTGGAAATAAGCGGATGAAGGAGCTGGATGGTCGACCAAGTAGCAGCAATTCCAGTCCCAGTGCTGCCATATCCACTACGCCTTTATTCTCCGCCTCGGTCCATCCTACAAGACAGTCACTGTTCTCGTTCGGTACACAGCCCGCTGCTTCGCCCGCCCCGGTCCATTCCACAAGTCAGTCTCTGTTCTCGAGTGTCACACAACCAACCCAACTCTCTGTGTTTGGTTCGGCTTCTGTACAGCTAACACCCAATCCGCCTCCGTTATCGTCACAGCCATCAGGATCCAACCAAGCTCCTCCAGCAAACCTGAGTCTACATGCCAAGGTCTATGCGCTGGGAGAAAAGTATGGCATCGAGTATCTGAAGGTGTTCGCGCTCCAAAAGTTTGAGGCTGAGGTTGAGTTCCATCTCCAGAGCAAAGACTTCCTGCTGGCGATCGAAGAGGCCTACACTTCGACTGTCGAAGAGGATCGAGGACTACGGGACGTAGTTGTCAAGACAATGAAAAAGCACAAGGACTTGCTAAAGAAGCCCTCGGTACAGGCGATCGTCAAGAGCACCCAGCTCGGGTACGATCTTTTGATGAAGTTTGCCTCTGTACAAGAGGAGAAGTAAGGATGCGATCGCAGCAAACTTGAGTTACTGGTGTTCAATTTGGAAGTTTTAAAAGTTAAAGATGAAGCTGCTCCTGTATTTAGTACCACTGAAGGATAATGTCTGTTTATCTCAGGTGTTAGAGCAAATATCTCGCCAAACAAACAATGCCCACTGCTAAATTAAAAATTCTTCTTCTGTCCTAGGTTCCACAACTGTGACCTCAATGTATCCTATTGTTCTTGTTGAGATATTATCGTCATGAGATGCAATGCAGAGCGTGTTGCTTAAAATTTGCTAACTCATTGCCGCTTGTCTTTCAAAATGCCAAATAGGCTGAGAAACTTCGTTATATCAATAATCCCACATAGGTAGCAGCATGCTACTCATCCTCAGATTTGGTGCGCATCATGATTTTGATGGCACTATAAGTCGTGAGGCCCCTTGGTTTCGGTAAAGATATATCGGGGATATGGGATATAAGTAAATTCTATAATCATACTACTGTCCATCCTTCTCTTGTCTTTGAACTGTTCGTACAAATCTCTTCCCAAGAACCATATGTTCGCCAGTCTGTGGGTAACACTCTTCAACCCAGAGGTCCACTGGTATGTATTTAGACCCCTCTCGACGCCGCCATCTCAAGCCCACGACCTTTCCCACTATCTTTGCACTTGATGGCGACTTGTCTTGATGGATGTAATCATAGTCTTTTTGTTCAAGATCTCGAATGGGGAGTTCAAGCTCTTTTGCTTGTTTTATAGAGATGAAGTTGTCCTGCACAGTAGTGTCAATTGCAGTCATGATTTTTATCTCTTGCCAATCACTTTCTGGGATTTTCAGAAAACCTGATCTGAGGGTGCATGTTCTCTTTCCTTTCGCCTTTGGCGACGAAGACGTCCGTAAAGGCTCAGGCATGTCTGGTGTTTGTGGAGTGCTTGGCGCTTGAGGGGTCCTTGGTGTTTGGGGAGTCTGCACAGATGGTGATGGCAACGAAGAGCCAGAATCCCTGGCTGAAGAGCTTTGCTGAGATGATGGAGTACTTGATTCCCTAGGTGGTGCCTTATTCCTGCTCTCGTGACCAAGGGGAGTTATGTGTGCCTCTGACACTGGATGGATAGGGGTTGTCCGACGTCTTGGTGTTGGACCTCGATCTCTGTCAGATTGCCGAGGCGGTGCCGTGAAGTTTAGCTCGACCTCACTTCCTTGGCTACGGCGATAATCTGTTCGTGTCCGACGTTGTATTTCTGGCATCGGTGCTTGCGAGTCAAAGCGTGTGTGCGCAGGTGCTTCTGTGGTTTGAGGCACAGCTCCAGTACGTCGCATGCTTTCTGCTAACCGAAGAAGCGGTGTCGCTAAACTTTGGAACTCAGCGTCGAAACCAGATCCATAGTTCGTTACAAAGTCCCGGTCGTCTCTCAACTTCCTGTATCGATCCTCACTAATTTTGAGCTCGCGGCGAAGGGATTTGCTGAAATGCGTCAATAACTCAGCAGAATCTCAAAGTCTGGGAATCTGAATACAATAAATGGGGACGGCTCACATTTGTTCTTCCATAACTTCCTTGACTTCTGTGCTCGATCTCTGCTTAATGTACTGATTGATTTCCATTTTCAAAATTGGACAGACAAATGATAGACAAAGGCCGAGGAGCTGCATATCCGGAAACAAGGAGTCGAGTTCCATTTTGTCCCAAACATACCACTTTAATCTTTTCAGGAATGCGTGTTGTCCACTCATAGACTTCAAGCCATGTTGTGCATCTTTCAGCTGTCTTGCAATGTCTTCTGTGCCTCGGATAAGGACATCCACGGATTTGTTCTCGCTGATGTACTGCAAAACGCCGGTAGGTGCGTCTGGTATCTTCTGCAGCGTTGAGCAATGCCCTTTAAGCTGTTGCACTGCAAGATCGACTGTGGTGGCAGACACCTCAATCTGGTTAGCAATTCTGCGAATCGCATTTGCAATTGGGTCTTCGTGTTTGGCGATACTGCGTAAGGACTTGGCGAGCTTGACTGTAGGTTTCGCTAGACTTGCGATGGTCGCGACACTAGCGATCACGCCAAGAGCTTCTGCCATATTGTAGCAGTGTTGTTATAATGGATTTATACGGGATATGTGCTTGGCTGCCGTGTAGTTGATAAGTGTGACACTGAAAGATTGGGGATATTGGGGTCGCGGCTTATTTGTGCTGCTGCCAATACAGCCGTTCTAAGCATTTCTTTGGCACTCAATTGCAATTGGAACGCAACTCACAGCCTACCTTAATATTGACATAGGAGATGCAGAGTACTGAAAGTGTGTGTGTTCGGCCCCCTGTTTCTGGATGAGGGTGGGAGCCCGGCTTCACTCAGTGAATGACACGTCGAGCTGCACATATATCACAGCATCCAACAGCATAGCCTGATTATTATTCAGTAATCACCCCGCCTCAATTCCAGTTGCCTTAAATGTAGCTCGCCAAATAGGGTATGAACTGCAAGGCAATTGGTGCATATGCATGTGAGAAGAGAGGCTCAATTTCCGGACTTGCATTAAATAATGGTAGTTTCCAGAAACGGTATGCATAGCGGAAGCGTTCTTATCATGCGTATAAGTTGATCATAGATAAAATATGCAATCACTTCCAGATTCTTATTGGCAAATCTTGTATCTCGCGCTGCACGAAGAGTTACTGGATCACCCTTCTCCCCTTGCGACTTTCTCCATAACAGCAGACTCCATCTGATCCATGCATTGTACTTCGCCGCTTCGCTATACATATCAGTAATTAACTCGTGGCGTCAATATCTTTCTATTTCAGGCGTTGAGTTGCCAGGCGACCTGGAAATACCATCTTGAGACAGGAATACACAGCGACAGCCAGCGCAACAATTCCCAGATACAAATCACCCGTGGGCGTGACGCCGCTCATCGGCTGGCCCTTTCCTCCATCACGTGGAATCAGTCCAAAGGTCTTCGAAATCGACGACCATGCCGTAACAGCCGGCGCAACCACCGTATCAGCCATACCAAAGCAATATTCGAACGGCAGTCCAGTAGACAGCGACAACAAGTATGTCAGGCCAAGAGAATACACCTCCAGCAGCCTATGGCGCTGTCCCGATCCAAAGCACGGCAGCGTGAGTAAGATGAATCTGTAGGCGGCATGTGCGAATACCCAACTTTTCGATGCCGCGGTGAAGACGAAGAGATTGTCGTGAAGCAGGATGGTTTTCCACTGCACTCTATACCCTTGGATTATGATCCAAGCCGACAGCGCGAGGCAGGCAACCTTGCAGCAAAGACCACGAAAGGTGTCTCCGGATGGAGTTGCGATCATCATGACGATGTTGCCGTAGACGGCAAAGTTAACATAAATCGTAAAGGCGTGTAGCCACCGCTCTTTCACCGGCCTACTGGCAACAATGAAGAGGAGCACGGAGCCGAGGCCGAGGGGCAATTCGGCCATAGTCTTGATCATTTCGCCTGTGGTAGAGGTGCGGTCGAAGATGGCGATGACAGTGCTGGTGATAAATACGATTGTGAGGAGGAAGCCGGGTTTGAAGATGAGACAGCGGTAAGTGAAGAGGAGGATGGCGCTGAGGGATGCATTGAAGGGGATGTCGAGGTACGGCTCGAGTGCCGCGTAGGCTGATGAGAAACCCATCATAATGCGCTGCCGTTTCGAAGCGTAACAGATGTTGGTGAGTTGTTTCTGGTGAGTTTTGTCATCTTTCTCATCAGGTCCGGGTGAGAAAGCACAGAATGTGACACTAACCGGGGTTAAGGATGCATCCATGTCAGTGGGGTTTTCCAAGTGCTTCTCAGCCGAATGCTCAAATTTGGTTAGTTCTATCAGTGATTAAGCTGCATGTCGTATTCATAGGGGATGTATTTGAATTGAGGGTTGTAGTCATACACCTTCCTACATAATTCCGAACCTCACTGGAATAGCATTCTTTTCCCTACTATTATCCCAATGCTTCCGGATTACACAACCGTACGGATTTAATCATCATCCATCTAGCGCGAAACATATTCCCGAATGACCAATCCCACCCCGGAACATCGAAAACCCCGAAAGCCTTGACATCACCCTTCAACTCCCAAAAACATCACCTCTTTTCCGTCCACTTTACAAATTCCTCATCATGGCTAAGGCGGAGTTGGGACTAAAGGTAGCATTCTACGCCTACCCGTGTGTCCTCTTTGTGACCCTGCTGGGCGTCCAGTCTGCGCAATTCTACCTCAGTCGCCATGGCAATCCCCAGGCGCGTCACGGCGCGTTGGACGCTGACCAGAAACAGCGGGCGGACAAGACTCGACGGATTTTCGCTCGCTTGATATGGACTTTCCAACTTATCCTGTCATTCTTGCTCATTGCGGGTATCGTGTTTACGACGAAGCAGGTTTTTGCTGATCAGGGTGATGTTACGGGGGATGTTGCCTTTGCCTTCAGCGCATATCTAGTAAGTGACCTTTCATCCCTATGATGAGCAGTACTGACCAAGCATAGGCGTCATTTGTGGGAGTTTTGCTTTACTTCGTCGCCGGCCTTCTTCCCGATCCCGAAGGACCTTGGAACCCAAATGGTGCTCACCTTTCGGCTTGGTGTGTTGGCGCACTTGCAGAGATCGTCATCGCAGCTGTATTTTCATCCGTGGAACCTCGTCTACGTGTATCACCCGGCTTTGTTGACAATCTCAACATTCTCGGCTCAGCAAGAGTGTTTGTGCTTGCTCTGATGATTGGTGCGTTTGGCTTGAGAGAGTACAAGTTGAAATCGCTTGAGCCAAAGTCTGTGCCCGAGGAGCGACAGTCACTGCTAGAGAATGGAAATGGCGCGGCTGAGAGCTACGGCAGTGTTCCACCAACTGCGCCTGAACCAGCCAGAAGGACCCAGGTTTCCGGGACAGGTTGGCTTGATTACTTTGCTGGTTTCCGTGTTTTGTTCCCCTACCTCTGGTACGTACGTCCACACCCAGGCGATCCTCAGCTAACACTCCTAGGCCCAAGGACTCGCCCGTCTACCAAGCAATCGTGCTAGTTTGTCTCGTCCTCCTTGTCTGTCAGCGCACTGTCAACGTCCTGGGCCCTTTACAGCTGGGTACACTTGTCGACAGCCTCGGCGAAGGAAAGTTGCCCTACAAGGAGATCATTCTTTATGTCGTCTACCGCGCTCTTCAAGGCAACCAAGGAGCTCTCGGCGCTATGCGCAGTGTACTATGGATTCCCGTGTCCCAATCTCTCTTCCGACGACTCTCTTCCGCTGCCTTCGAACACGTCCTGGGCCTTTCTCTCGAATTCCATCTCAACAAGAAAGTCGGTGAAGTCACCAGCGCTCTCAGCAGAGGCGCATCAATCAACACCTTCCTCGAGAGCTTCTGCTTCCAGGTCTTCCCCATGGTATTTGATATCTTCGTTGCCGGTGTCATCTTCTTCGTTAAGTACGACGCCTTCTACACGATCATCGTCTTCTTCATCATGTGGTCGTACATCTTCCTCACCATCTACGTGGCCAAGTACCGCGGCAAGCAGCGCCGAGATATGACAGTCAAGACTCGTGAGATGGAGGCTGTCAAGACGGATGCCATCGTCGCGTACGAAACGGTCCAGCACAACTGCGCTGTTTCTCGTGAGACTGCGCGGTTCAGGGAGCATGTCACTGTCTTCCAGCGTGCTGAGCGATTGGTGCAGTGGTCGCTGGCTGCGCTCAATCTCACGCAGAGCTCCATCTTCACCCTAGGCACAGCCCTTCTTGTTTCTGTTTCTGCGTACAAGATTTCGATTGGGGAGCAGACTGTGGGCGAGTTCGTTAGTTTGATTAACTACTTTGTGCAGCTTCAAGGACCTTTGAATTTCTTTGGCACATACTACACCATGCTACAGAACAACCTTATCGAGGCTGAACGTCTTCTTGATCTGGTAGGTCTCTTTCCACTAGGCCTCACAGGCAATGCTAACTGAAACAGTTCAAAGAAACACAGGGCGTGGAGGAAAAGCCTGATGCCATCGCACTTCCGTCACCCAAGGGAGAAGTCTCCTTCAACGACGTCAAGTTCGCCTACAATACAAAGAAGGGCGACCCTGTTCTCGACGGAATCAACTTCACGGTTGCCCCTGGAACCAAGACTGCCATCGTTGGAGAATCCGGCAGCGGCAAATCGACTTCGCTTAAGCTCCTCTTCCGCTTCTACGACGTCACGGATGGCTCCGTCACCATCGACGGCCACGACCTTCGGGATCTCAAGCTCGACAGCCTCCGTCGAAATATCGGTGTGGTGCCCCAGGATACGGTTCTGTTCAACGCAACCATCATGTACAACTTGCTCTACGCCAGACCCGATGCGACAGAAGAAGACGTGTACGAGGCGTGCAAGGCTGCCAATATCCACGAGCGTGTCTTGAACTTCCCTGATGGATACGAGACCAAGGTTGGAGAGCGGGGGCTGAAGTTGTCTGGAGGTGAACGCCAACGGGTATGTGACTTGTCCATGTTGTGGTTGTTCTTTTGACTGACATTTGGTAGATTGCGATCGCACGCGCTATTCTCAAGGATGCTCGCATCCTGCTACTGGATGAAGCTACCGCTTCTCTTGATTCGCACACTGAGCGTCAAATCCAAGATGCGCTCGAGCGTGTCACCACTGGACGAACAACAATCACCATTGCGTAAGTCCCCTGCACAATCTCTCCATGCACCATCTAACCGTTATCAACAGCCATCGCCTCTCCACAATCACCACCTCGGATCAGATCATCGTGCTGCACAAAGGCAAGATTGTCGAGCGCGGCACACACAATGAGCTTCTGGCTCTTGGGGGCCGATACCATGCCATGTGGGAGAAACAAACGACGATTGAGAAGAAAGAGAAGGAGAAGAAGGAGCTTGAGGGGGAGACATCAGAGGCTGGTTCTCAGGAATAAGCGTTGATCGAAGAGTGGTAATGAAGAGTTTGATGTAGGATATACGAATGTATCATAGATGTATGGAGTCATCCGTAAAAGAGTTGGAGATTAGACATTGTTGGATTGATCAAAGTCAACACCAACATCTTGAATTACCAACGAACGGACCAAATCGACAGTTGACTTGCGTGCCGCACTGCTGACTTTGATCTGAGTGGGACACAATGTAACAATGACATTCGCAATGTGGTCAAACGCCGTAGTGGTCTTGTTGCTTTGTATAGTTGTTCCTACCAAGATGATTTAGCATAGTCCTGCCTCTACAGACTATTCAATTGTTCCTTCTCTCGATATATTCGTACGTCTCACACATACAAAACACCCTCCTCAAAAAGGCATTCAGCTCCGTCTCTCTCAGTGGATATCGGTGGATGTACTTCTCTTTCTGTACTATCGTGAGTTCCACCCCATACCACCCCCACTACAGAGAAAAAAATGCAGAAAAAAAAAGTCTTCGCGAAAAACGCTATTCATGATGGGTCAACGGTCAATTGAGAATGCCATCAACAAATTTCCATAACAAAAAATGAGGATATTCGCAAATTGACGTGTTTGTCTGTGATGGTGACGACATCGACTGCCTAAGGCATAGCATTCCTCAATCGGAAGCTGCTGCACAGCTCCCTTCCCGAATGAAGGGCCTATGACGACACTAGTGAGACCTCCACCACAATTATCTCCCAGCGACCCCTCTATTGACCTTCCTCCAACCCATCACCATCTTTTCACACAATCCCCAGCTTCACTTCTTCACACTCTTCACACACAAACAAACAAACAAATAACCGCAATCATGTCTGCCATTCCCACCTCCACCTCGGTCCTCGAGTCCGCCGTCATTGAGGCTTCCTTCAGCGACGTCTGGCACATGATCAAGCTCCAGGACTTCTCCAAGTTCTACTCTGCTCTCGAGACCTCCGAATGGGTCAAGGGCAGCTCCCCCGACACCGACATCGTCAAGTGGACCTTCAAGGACGGCACCGTCCTCGAGGTCAAGCAGGAGGAGCACTCCAGCATTGACCACTACATCACCTACAGTGTCATCTCCTCGCAGCCCGCCCTGAGCTACACCTCCGTCGTCAGCACCGTCCGCGCCTACCCTGTCACCTCAGGACAGCACGAGGGCCACACCTTTGTCACCTGGAGCGGAAACTTCTCCAGCGATGCTGATGCCGGTGTCATTGCCGATGCCAAGTTCAAGCGTCGCGAGGCTCTTGCCGACCTCGCCAAGGCTGTGTCCAAGAAGTAAACGATCAACAACAGAAGGCACGATGATACGATTATCTGGGAGGGCAGAAATTGAAACACAATTAAGCCATTGGGAGTCAAAATGGAACGGTTTTCGTACAGTGGATGGAATGGGCAGAGCAGAGTTATCACATGTTCATGTAGCTTATGGCCTATCTGATGGAATCGCAATCAACGTCAATTGTCAAACATAAATCCTTGTCGTCTGAATCTTTGTCTCGAGCGTTTGCGGGTGTCTCTAAGATACGTCTTTGCTTAAAGCTGTCGCAAAATTGATGGGCCTAGGCTACAGAAGCACTGACCAGCCGATTAATTCCACCCGCTTGAACTGCTACAATGTTCAACGGTCGCATTAAACTTATACGTTGACCGTAGATTGAACCGAATTGAGAATCAGATGGACGAGCCTGTCGCCTACGGCAGTTGAAAGATCTGCGTACAAAGCTCAATTTTTGCACAGATTTTCAGGGTCTTTGAGACGGGTCCAGTCGGTGGGGAGCTACAGGGTAAGGGCAACGATCGCGAACTTGACATTTTCAGCATCGTCAGATCGAGCTTTGTAGGATGGGGAATGCAATGGATATTCTTGGATAACGCTACAAGGTATACCAGCAGGTATTAGAATATGTGAATGGCTTTGTAGTAGTTGTGTCCAACTTGCGGTGAGTATGAGTGACACTTTCTGGGTTCAATTGAAGAGCACGTACACAACATCCTTCTAGCAGAACAAAGACCGAAAGTTGCACCAATGTCAGTTCTGCCCTGAACCGAACAATTCATTGAGCAAATAATACAAAAGTCATGTTGTCAAAGGTTACATCAGATCAGGTACAACTTTGAGCTGGACAAGACACCACTTGGTCAGGTTTCAAGAGATTTTTACATGACGAACGTTATCTGGAGTTAATTCCTTAATGCTTGCATGTCCAAAGCTTAAAAAAAAAACGTGTGTGGAGTTTCAATCGAGAACCCCAATGCTTGCAAGGCTTACGGAGTACTGTAAGCATAAACAACTCGCCAGCCCTTAATTCTTATCTTAACGCGTATTGCCAAACTAACCGCGCGTTCGGAGGGCATAATACACGGTTTTAATTCTCGGCCCAGCTGTCGTCAGCAAAAACCTGCAACCCACACTGGCCCGATGGATCCCTCGCTTACTCCGTACTTTTTCTTGTCTCTCATCAGCATCGTCTATCGCATCGGGATTCGGTCTTTTGCGTTCGGTCCGTGATGTGTTTTTAATCTCCTTTTTGTCGGGTCCGAAACTTTTCCATGCCGTGTGGGCTCCCACATGCAATTCCGCTGGCGGACGTGGTTACTCCACTGTTAATCTTACACGCCCCACTGATACGATATAGGGAAGGGGACCCGAAGCTGACAAGATCGTGTGCCTCGTTGCTGCATGCGTTCTGAGCCGAGATCGAAAGGAGACTCGCGCGTGTTGTTGGTTGTTGGCTGTTAGCATGGATATCCGGTCATGACGGGATGTGGGGGTCATTGTGTGAAAGTCAATTGTGCATTGGCATTATCTTATAGATTAACATTAATATGGTTCATTAGTTTTACAGTAGCATACACCGCTCCGCTTCTGCGATATATCGTGATGCTGCTGTCAGATGCTGCAGTATGTGCATGAATCGGCGTTGACAATAGTTTACTTTCCTCCCCGGTTTCCAGTGGTGGGGAAAGGCTTCTCCAGCTTGACGCACCAAAGGAAAATATCCTCCAAAGGTAGTAGACCCAGCAAGATGCGGTTCGACAACCAGGCAACAAGTACAACACCCGTAGCGGCCGCAGCGTCAAGCCAGTAATGGTTGGCCGTGGCCACAATAATAGTCAAGACAAACGCCGGGTACAGAATACTCAAAGCCACGAAAAACACCTGCCACGCCTTGCTCATGCGCTTCTCGCGAGGCGCAAGGCGTCGACGGAACAGACCAGAGTGGTACAGCAGAACAGTGCCGATGCAGAACGAGTAGCCAAAATGCAGCGAGGGGAAGGCGGCAAGCTGGTTGAAGAACTTGTTGGTGGCGTAGATGGACTCGGCATCCTCGCGGCGGACGGTGTCGAAGAAGCCGTACTCCTCAGGCAGCAGACGCGGCGGCATGCACGGGTACATAGTGAAGACGACGAAGCTGAAGAGGTTGGTCAGGGTCATCATGCGTCGGGCCTCAGCGAACTGGGCGTGTGTCGGCGCGGCGTAGTAGTACCACGCGAGGAAGCTGTACAAGCAAGTTAGACATGGTTTTCTTTGACTTTACGAGATATGTGCATACCTGACTGTAACGGGGATATGGATCAGCGAATAGGCTCGGTTAAGGATGGTCAGCATTGTCTGGTGATCGTTCCTGAAGAAGGACTGGACATCGATCTCGCGTAGAGGGAACAGCCAGCGGAATGGCCCCTCGTGCTCAAACCAGAGAACAGCCTTTCCATGGTTCTCGGCCGTTTGCCAGATCCCGTCGGTCGCCGCAACAAGCTCACTGGCCTGCTTTACGCCCACGTAGAAGCCCAGGTTGACCGCCCAGTAAAACATCTCCACCAGGAAGGGAAACTTTTGTATAAAACGGCTGTGCCAGTATCTTGCGTACCGGGACGAGTTGGGCGTACGCACAACGGCACCGCAGCACGTTCTCTTCTTGGAGGGATGCGCCTCCGTGTCAACGGGTGAGGGGCTCGCGGCGTCGCTGAGGTTGAGACGCTCCGTCTCGTCATGCACGTCGTCTTCATCCCATGGCTCGAGTTTCGGCTGGCCCAGCAGGCCCTGGTCCTGCTTGGATGAAGGGATGACGGAGAAGTTGCGTAGACGGTTGAAGTAGCAGGAGGCTACCATGACACCAACGATGAACTACATGGCCACGTGCCCTTGGTTAGACTTCGTGAGAAACTAAAGTGCGGCGCAGAGGGGGGGATCTTGTTCAAGGATGTGGAAAGCGTTGGGTGGGTTAAAACGTACAATTGGCTCGACAACAGCATGGTAGGCGAACTGCGGCGCGCCCAGATCTTTATCGTCTTGAAGTTGAGTTTTAGCCATTATGAGTATATCTGTGGCATGCCCTGATTCTGGAGGTTTAAAAAAAAAGAGAGAAAAAAGGATGCAAAAACCCAAAAAAAATAGGCTCCTGCAGAAAGTTGGTTCGTGGCCAAAGGGATAAGTAACCATAAACTTCGGAAGACGCGGAGAATAAAACCGGGATTTAGATGCGAAGCCAAGACCTGCAATGCCCATGCCCAGCCAAGAGCCGGGCCTGATTTGGTCCGGCAACCAGGGGGTTGTTTAGCTACGATTGGGGATCGGGATCAGGATTTACTGGGCGAATCAGTGGGCACTGTCACCGCTACAAGGCAAGGCAATAAGGATGGGATGGAACTAACTCAGGGAGCAATAGAGAAGGGCGGGATCCCGAGGCGCCTTTCCTGTTGTGGTCAGAAGGCAGCGTGCGTGTTTATTACGTGTCTTGGCTATTTGGCTGAAATTCAATGCAATGCCCCCAGCGTCAGCCCCTGAGAGGGAACCAGTAGAATGTGGAAGTACCGGGCGCTTGTTAGCTGTGACGTATGCGATCTAATCCCTGGAGGTTTCAATTCGGCCGTCGGGAGAAAGACCTAAAGTGCGTGAGTCCAGGGGGTGGCCCTTTCATTTTGTTGGGTGACAGAAAAGTAAGATACCCGGTACCGCTAGTGACTGATCCCCAAATTAAGTCTCCCCCGCTGTCACGCTACGGTGGGGAGATGCGTCGAATCATTTGATTTTGCCCAATGCCAACCCCTAATTCTAAGTTGGTTCGGCTCAGACTTTTTTCGGGGCTGATAAAGGGTCACCCCCTTCTGTATCTAATCGCTGTCAGATTTCCGTCTCAGAGGAAAAATCAAGCTTAAACATCTCACTCCTTTCCAAGCACAAGACGACGCCTGACCGCCAAGACATCTGTACAACGCCGCTTGTCGGGTTTTCTCTCTCTTTTTTGTTTAGTGAATACGGATACACAGACGACCCTTGTTCCTAATTAATTCCACCAAGCAACATGTCGTCTTCACCAATCCTGGGCCCCGCGGCCCAGCCAAAACAACACTTCGACTTCGATGAAGAGCGCCTCGACTGGGCTCCCTCAGTGCCCAAGAAATACCTGCGCCTGCTAAGACCGCGTCGCTCCGCCGTGATACTCGTCCTCATCGACTTCCTCATCGTCGCCATCCTCGTCAAGGCATTCTGGCCGCTCATCACACTGCTGCGCCGCAACGAGGAGTTATTTGGCGCACGCCTTACGCTTCCCCTCAACGACACTTCCTTTGCGCCTACGCTGCCTGAGCAGCAGACGATACCAAGGATCTTCCACCAGACGAGCGCGAACGAGACGGTTCCCGAGGCTTGGAAGGATTTGGTGAAGAGCTGCAGAGATGCCTACTCTGATTATGAGTATAAGGTTGGTGACTATAGCCGAGGCATTTGTGGAAAGCGGATCGCTAACCTTTTTGCAGCACTGGACTGACGCGAAGGCTCGCGACTTCATTTCAGAGGAGTACCCTTGGTTCATCGACACCTGGGACACATTCCCCTTCAATATCCAGCGTGCCGATGCCATTCGATACTTTGTTCTACACTACTATGGCGGCATCTACCTTGACATGGACACCTTCTGCAACAACACCATCCCGCTGCACCAGATCGAGGGCAATGGCGCCAAGCACCACGCCGTCTTCAAGTCTACCACACCCACCGGCGTCTCTAACGACATGATGATCACATCACCGAACCACCCAGCATTCACAAAAGCTCTCTCGCGCATTCAACTCTACAACGACATCTCACGCCCGTTGTCTTATATCCTGCCTCACGCCGCTGTGATGGTCTCTGCTGGCCCGCTCTTTCTCACCATGGCGCTGAAAAACTACCTCCTGGAGCAGCCGTCCCTCCCCGAGAAGACGGTGCAGGTCATCAACGCGACTGAGCTGGAGCCGTACCTGACTGATTTCGAGGGCGCGTCGTGGCACCACGGCGACACGAAGACGCTGATGTTTGTTGGTGATCGACCCTGGATCTGGTACATGCTGGGTGCTATTGGGCTGAGCGCTGGGCTGTATGTCATCAACCTGATTATGCTCAAGTGCTGGACACGGTTCTTTGAGAAGCCGGCAAGTGACGAGGCCAAGGATGCTATCAAGCTTACGTAGGGGATGTTTTGATTATCTACGACTATAATAATTGTAATGCCAGCGTTTGTTTATTTAACGGTCGTTTTCGTGATACGATTGGGCCTGGTCTCGGGTTTTTGCGATGCTTAATATCTGAACGTCTACATTTGGTTTGGTATCTACTCCGTACCGCCATTCGTTCTGACCACGACTTGGAGGCCGCGCCAGCCTCGCCTCATCTCATCCTCCCGACACGTCAGCGTGAGCCATTGATTACCTGACCGATTGTCGTTAGCTCGCAGACAAGATAGATCCAATCAAGACACCTCTAATGCGATAATAAACTACCATCTCGTGACAGCCCCCAATATCCAATTCCAGCAGCGTTGTCGACAGAATGCGACATGAGGAGTCATCACTCCTAGTCTCCTATCCACTTTACCTCGCTCTCGCTTATCAGCTCTTGCTCGAGACCGTTCGGTGCAAAGCCGTGCCGCAGACGAACTTGCGAGATGACGTCGGTGTGCTTGTTTCGCGCCAAATCCCGCTTCAACGCTTGACCTGGGTTGATGCTGGTGTAATAGTGTTATCAGTCTTGGCCGAGCTAGTCTGTGTTGGAGGTAGTAACAGGCATCTCCCACATCATTGGTGTTCAATAAAAATGTCTCTTTAATTGTTCACCGGCACCCAAACAGTAGCATCAAAGGCATCGTTGATGGCTCAGGCGCATGGTTGGAACCAATGTTGAGAGATCACCCCATACTTAAAATTGACGACCCATCCTTCCATCAGCAGCATCGAGCTTAAATCTCTTCAACGCAAAAAAGTTATTCACCCGTTCTAATCTCCCTCTCCATCGCTTCTCCTCCTTTTGCGCAGCTCTGTCGCTCGTCACCTTCAGCCGCGACAGTTGCGCCGCCAGTATGGCTTCGTTGGCCTGTACAATCTCATTGTTTCCATTTACTGTCCGCTTATGTGCGATCTCCGTGCCAGGATCTGTAGGCGTCGGTGTGTTCGAACGCTTCTGGTCGGGTGATGGCTGAGGAGCGCGAGGTTCTTCATGTTTTCGGTGCGAGATGACCTTTCCTGATGGCAGCTTCACTGGATTACTGGGGTCTTGTTTATCAGTTAAGGTGTTCTCGAAATCCGGTATTTGGTAGAACTCTTCTGTTTCAGGTGATATGTCGAAGCGGCAGTGTCCTTTGGCTAGCATGTGGTGCTGTATGCCCTCGACGGTACCCCTTCAGGTGCCACAGCAGATGCATTCTCGATAGTTGTGGATGACAAAGTGAAGGTATGAGATTATTGTTTCGAGATCAACCGCCAACAAATCTTGGAAGGGGACGTTGTAGCTGTGTTCTGTAGCCATGTGCTTTATGCTATCGGCTAATGTTGCAGAGCCATGGACGCAGAAGAGACATTGACATGGGATAAACTCTGATGTGGAGCTTTCACCTTCATCTTCTTCGTCTCCTTCCTCTTCAATGTCCTCGTTAGCTTGTTCATACTGGTCCTGTTGGTCGAAGTCCACAGCATCTTCGCATCGCTTTCTCCTCGGAGATATGCTTCTTGTAGAGTGAGGTGACTTCGGCGTGAAGTCAACACTTCCAACCTTCTGTTTGAGTTTCTGGACACTGTAATGGGGAGTTAGTCTACAGTCTGATGGTCCCTCATCCAAACCTCCCCGGCTCATCTTTGGCTCAGTTTTCATTCATCCCCAGACATGGTTCAACGTCAGCACAGCATTCAGCGAGGGTGCTGAGGGAGAGGACGGGGCTTTCTTCTTCACACCGTTGGCAAGCCAGTAAATGCAATGAAAAAAGAAAATCGAACACGCGTCACCTGGAGGTAGTGTTATACCAAGGACACGGCGAGAGAAATAAAAGATTGTGCCAGGTAATCACCAACCTACTACGCCTCAGGGGGGTTAGCAAAAGGGGACCCCGAGGAACGCAGCACCTGCAGACACCTTGAACGTCTCACAAGCTGGCTTGCCTGTTAAACAGGAACAAGAAGTACGCGAGAAGAAAAGAAGAGAAAAGAAGAGAACGAAGATGGTCGGGGAGAGCGCTTTTATAGACATCTGGTGAGCACCCTCGGTCCTGACTCCTAAGACATGAACGATTCTGCTGGTCATCAACAACGCTTATGTCTGCCATGTTTGATGGTTTAGTGTGTGATGGCTGTAGGATGTGGGTTGGAAGGGCCTGGATTTACAATTGAAGGACTAGGATCAGTAAACGAGTGCCAGTTGTTTCTTTCCAAATTAAGGACTATTTAATGCGGGATAAGTGACGATTATTATTATATTCATCTAAGTTCTATAGAAGTCATTCCTAGGTTTGAGTCGAAATGAGTATCGACTTTTAGGACTACAGTGCTCATAAGCGGACCCGTGGCGCCGCCCGAGCTTCCGGAGCCAGGAGGCGGTGGCCATAGACTGGTAAAGTCAGTTGTGAAGCTTTTAGAGCCTTATTTCATGCACCGATAGGCTATCTGGCATTTCTATGTCACGATCCACTAGTTAAAGCGATCAACAAACTTGACAACTTTTCTTCCCGTTTCACTCAGCTCAAAACCATCAAGCCCCTCAACAAAAACGACCCGAAAGCGATGTTCGTTCCCTCCAGTGACATCAAAAAAGTATCTGAACTGGTCTATAGCAGCTTCCCTGTAGCCAAAATCCTGGCGACACAACAACCGAATCTCCAACAATGACTCTGGTGAAGACTCCATACGATCCACGATAATCTGCCACTGCAAAATTCCAAGACCATCCTGCTGCATGACCTCGCTGAGAACTCCAAAGTCAAAGTATCCCCCATCCCAGTCAAAGCTGAAGCGACGATCGCGGCCGTACAAGCGAAGGACTCGCATGTGCGGCCATTCGTCTTTGGGAATGTGCGCGTGAGCTTTAGTAGATAGAGGATGGAGCGAGCCAATGTCGCCTGTCATGTATCGCACGAGAGGATTCCTCAGTCGAGCAAGAGAAGTCTGTGCTATCATTCCTTTCTCTCCTTCAGGAAGAGGTTCTGATTCACTCATCTCGGCACAAGACAGAGGCAAGATCTCGAATATGTTCATTCGCGTATCGAAAATAAAATCTTCATAGTCCGCAGCTTGATCGACTTCCGTCAGATCAGGATTGCTCACCCCGAACGGTCCGGCTTCACTGCTACCGACGATAGAACAAATCCTGACCCAGCCGAGAATCGTATAAATGTGCTTTCTTTGGGCAGCGGTGAGTGATTCAGACGTGTATATAATCTTGTCGAGCTTGATCTTCTCTCTTTCAGACGGTGGGAGAGTTGAAATGTAGTGCACAACTGAAATGATCTGGCTCGAATCACCAGCCAAAACGTTGACGTGAAAGTCTTGGAGGAGATTAGCGACTTTCGAGACTGGCATGGTACTTCCAGCGGCAAGAACTGAGGCGCCCGCGTTCTCTACTATCTCGCACGTAAGATCTAGAGATCTGCGTCCTTGTTAGTACTCTATCAACTCTCTTAGTGTGATCGTACCTATATAAGTCCCCTGCCCAATGTGTCGACAAGACCCAGTCGTCATTATCGATGACGCCCGTGTTGTGAAGGAGTCTTCCAAAGTTTGCCCTGTGAACACGATTTTCAAGTACATCTGTGGCAAAGAACAGGGCTTGAGAACCTGATCCGCCACCAGTCACGCTCGTGTAGACACTGCGGCGGTAAGTGTTATTGGGGCTATTGTCTTTGACTAATCTCTCAATCACATTGTACCTGCTTATCAGTCAGACAAGGGTCTTCTGGGGCCTTTGGGATACTAGCAGGTCTGTCTTCCAGAGCAGTGGCTGGCTGCATAAGTCCGGGAGGGATGAGGATGCGGCTTGCTCCATGGCAGTCTCAACAGCATTTCTGTCTGGAGGGTACTCAACACCACAGTAAAATGGGTGAATGTGAGCTACTGCAAGAATTTCGTGTAAAGAATATCCAAGACGTGAAGGCATGGTCAGATATGACGAACTGCTCAGCTTTTGGTTTGGAAATATGATGATGTGTGTCCCTTATATTCATACCAGCCCTTTTTTGTGTTCCGTTCCACGAGAAGGCTCTGAACACTGGGGATTCATACACTGTGCGTTGTTTCAATAACAGAAAGTCTACTCGAGGCCATACGTCAACTGAGACAATGGCTGTGCCTAGAAGGTAATAGAAATTCGTATCCCGAGATCCGGTATCACAACATTTTAGCGGCACGATATTAACATCACGACGCCCGATGTCACTCTACCCCGACCTGCTGTATTACGCCAATTTACGAAAAGCAAAAGATACAAGTTTATAGTGGCCGCGCAAAAGTTCTAATATCTTCCTCCCCTCTAAATGTTATTCAAGCTTAATGAATTATATTAGACTCTTTTATTTTATATAATTTTCATAGTCTTGTAACAGTTCTTCTTAATATTATATACTTTATATCTTTCTATTATCAATATTAAAGGAGAACCTAACACATCCTAAGCTATCTTATAATCTGAGCTCTATATAGAACTTCAGAGAAAGCATAGACATCCCAACCAACCAAGAACTGTCTGTACCCGCCGGATGGTCGCGTCGAAATTCTGGAACATGTGGTACTTGTCACTGCAAGAGGATGGTTACACCTATCTTTGAAGTGGGCTTTGTGTGCCTTTACATCATTATTGGCAACTCGGAGTCCACAGCCACTACGCTATGGATCATACGTGGAATTGTTGCTCTATCACAAAGAGCCAAGCCAGATAAGATTGTCGTACCAAGATAAATTCCAATACAAATTAAATCGTTTGCATCTTTAACGACTAGCGGTTAAATACGTATCAGGGCATGAATAGCCTTCGACCTGTCGTATCAATGTCGCACCCCATCAGAGATCCCGTCAAAGCTGCATGCATCCCACCTCACTCTTCGAAGGTGGCGTTCGGGGTCCTTGATATCGTTCCTTGCATGTAACCATTGCCTATTATCAATCAGAACAACTGATCCTTTGGGAAGATCTGTTGCTCGAAGGTGTAAGATAGCATGAGCTTGGATCTCTTCATTCCGAAAAACCCCCTTTAGCTCCTCCAGCGCCTGAGCTGCCCTATCTGTCAGAGGTGTCAGGATATCCTCTCTGAAGCGCATCACCGGTGATTGGCTACTTGGAGTCAAACCAAGGATGCTGCCAGTGATATAAGCTCGAGAAGAGCTTTTGATGAATTCCGGTGGAACAGTCATTCGATATTCCGGAGCTGCTAGAGAAGATAAGGTTTCTGATGAAAGGAGCCCACAGAGCTTCTGAACATTCATTATGGACAGAGTTCCGCCCCCGAATCGATCATGCTGCAGAACCTGTAGAGCAAAATATCTCGGCGGAGGATTCTCATAGCTGCAATCAGTGTGCCATGGAAACTCGCTCATCGTCTCAGACCTTGCTTGATGGTTCCCTGCCTGGGACTTGTCCTTGCTGGGTCTCACATCCCAGAACCATCCACGGGTAGCGCTGTGCGAGATGGGAAGTTTGTGACCTGAGCATTGATGAAGACTGCGAATGAGGCGCGTAAGGTAGTTGCTTTCTTCATCTGCAAATCCTAAAGTGATCTTGAGCATGCCAGACTTTGCGAGGTGCTTCGACACGGTTTGGGCATGGTCGATGTGCTCAGCGAGGCTTATATCCGGGACTTGGATATTTTGCAGACTGCTTGATGAGATGGCACCTGAAGAGGGGGCACTATGAGCTAGGTGTCTCTGGGCAGTTGGCTTTCGAAGGATATGAACCTTCAGGCGAACCATTGCTCCGAAAGGAGTGGGCGCGGCATGTTGGCAACGAAAAAGATAGGAGGGGGAGAACATGCCCACGACTGTTGTGCTCGTTGACTTGAATTTTTACCCTCAATATTGAGTTGAACTGTGTGATATCTTATCAGATATACTTACTCGGGCTTGCCAACAATGGGCAACCAGGGCTCGGTTTGCTTCGGAGCTGAAAACCAAGCCACCTAGCAATATTTTCGGAGTTTGGACGCACATATCGGAAGTTCAAGATCGAACCCACTCACATTGTGTAACCACCACGATGCGGGATATGCAGAGTCACCTTTCAAGTAGAATATTCGTAATTGTCGTGGTACAGTGGTGCTTCTCGGCTCCCGCGTAAACAGGCTTCCATTTTGTTGCAGATTACAGACCGGAAACTGGTAGTATGTGGATGCCTTTTGTTTTTATCTCATAATGGGCCGGTTAGAATGGATATCGGGTCAGGATGCATAGGCTAGTCTACTATAGCGTCTTGGTCGGAATGACTGTTTCACGCTATGTATAAGAAGTGAGGATCACGCAGTAGATAGGCGAAGCCGCAAAGGCCAAGTCAAACCAGACATCTGCCCGATAACAATGGCGTCCACTCGTCCACTAACTCAAGTCCATATTGGCTCTTCGTCAAATGTCTATGAGTCAGTGTCGAGGAGCGCCACCGATACCGAAGCATACATCAAAGAAGAACATATCTTCCAAGAAGCTCTTCTGTAAAGCTGCCCTGCACTTAAGAAGGACGAAGAAGATCTTTTGAGGGTGAGCGATATAAAGGGCCTGACATAGTCTTTGCTAACGAGTAAAAGTGGTTGGATGATCAAGCGAAGATTGGAAATTTGCCATCAGTGTCTGGACGCCTGGGATCATGGCGACCAGACTTCCTCATTGAAGATAAAGATTCTGAGCAAGACAACTACAGAATTACCGAGATAATCGCTCGGTACTCCTTCAACGGCTTTATGTATTTGATATACGGCCAACAAGCTTTGAATAACGCTCTTCCCGACAACTCAACTCTTGTCTGTGCCGCAAATTCAGAAACAGTAAGTCCTCATAAAGTCTGCGGTGATAATTCTAACGAGGTTAGGTTTTCAACAGCTTGTTCGAACTTTACAACCCCAAGTATCCCTTGCACCTCCTCAAGGGTGAAGAGAAAGGCGTCGATATCCACATTTTCATAGATGCGGCGAGACGTCGCTTTGGCTCAGCACCTCGTCTGATTACTCCGGATGATCTGAGGATCTTGCCTGATGAAACGAGTGGCAGTGGTTATCGGCTTTTCTGTACTGCCAGCTCTGATGGCTCGCTTTGGACTGCAACCGTCGTAAGTGACGGAGAGACATGGGAAGAAGTTCATCTGGTTGGGTTAGAGCTGCGATAGCATAAGATCATGGAGATGCAGCTTGAAGTCCTTCGGCAGGTATCTCTGCGCTTCTTCAACGACATGCAAACTATTCTCCTCGTTCACGATAAGCGCATGCTTAGGATCGTCAGACACAAGGCTCCCCGTTTAGTGACCCGAAAGATTATCACATCGATACAAGCTGAGTCTTTGTAACGAGGGACAGTAGATATTAAACTCTCTGGATCACCACATATGAGAAACATTCTCCAAAACTCGGAGTCTTCATCAACTCTACGAAACGGATATATCCTCAAACCTATCCGCAGCGGAAAAGGCGACGGAACCGTCTTTGGTGATGATATGACGCAAAAAAGAATGGATGTCCATCCTCACGGAACTATCGGTCACTGGAGTACCCCTCGAAGAAGCCTGCGCGGTACAGCGTCGGATCGTGCCTCGCGAGTACGATCTCTTGTTGAAGGCATCCACTGGGATGGTGCGGTATCCACTTGTTGGGACTTATCCTGTTATTAATAATAAGCCTTTGGGTTTGGGGATTTGGAGAGCGAGTGGTGGTCGGATTGTGGCTATCTCATCTGGGGGTTCTTGGGTGTGCTCTGTGGTCAACAGGGAGGATGGGGAAAATGCAAGTGTTTCCATTTCGCATTTTGCTGATTATTTCTTCAAGTTTACTGACTATGTAGGCTTATAACACGGGCCATGATTTAAAGCCTACTCCTCTATAAGATCGCCATAGATTAATTGAGTAAAACTGGATGGCGTCTTTCACAATGCCTTGGAGTGTGACTGATGAAATATTAAACAGAAATTTGACAAACATGCACTTCAAATTTCAACCTCGGGTCATGCAAACAAAGGACTTCTGTCCGTAAAACACCAACGTGATGTTCTTTGACCAGTTCTAGATCAACAAGAACAATTTCTCACCTAACCACCCACGTATCCTCACGTCCCCCACGCTACCCCGAGCGTACAACCCTGCTAAGGCTAACGCGCGGATTGGCTGGATCGGAAATCGCGACAGATGTACTAACATGGCGACATAGCAACTTCATTACTCTACTGCAAGGGCCGCAATTAACCAATGATGTCATGGATATCGATTGAGCATCGCAAGTGGTTGATTCTGCCATTGAGAACGTCATTCTTGCTACGCATGGAGATAATGCCCCGACCATGAGATCTAGATGAGTGCATCCACTCTAAATCCTTCCTGTATGCTAATCTGAGAATGAAAGCCATCTTAGAGCTTGTCTCTAGTACCTCCGCTGCTATGGCACCCGTAAATACAGGTAAAGTACAAGTACCGGAACCCTTAGTACTTGTGTTGAAACATGCAGTTCAGAAGCTCTTACACCAAGATGGATGCAACTCAACAGTGTTTAAACTGGGGTCGTATGGTGCAATAACAGGAGAGACAGGCATCATTCTACACTTCCGTTGAGCCTATTTATCGCAAATGTCCCTAGAATGCACGACTGTGCATCCTCAGTGCGTATCTGTTCTTTCAATATACACACAGCTTCACACCATGGCAACGGACATCAAGAAAGACTCGCCGCCGGACCTCAGTGACGAGGCCGGCACAGTCGACTCAAGTCCTCCTGTGAACGAGAAGGCTCTCCTGAGAAAACTCGATCTACGACTTCTCCCAGCTGTCGGCGTGCTTTACCTCTTGTCGTTCCTTGACCGCAGCAATGGTATGTTTAATCGCTTTCTGGAAACGACTCCATGCTAATGTGCTCTTGTTAGTCGGTAACGCTCGAATTGAGGGAATGATTGATGATCTTCACATGTGTAAGAATGTAGAAACTTCTTCATCTAACAGTTGCTGACACAATCCAGCGGGTAACGAGTATTTGACCGGTTTAACTCTGTATTTTATCGGTTACGTTATCTTCGAGGTTTGTTTCTCGCAGCTCTGTATATGAAATCTATTGACACCTCTCAGATCCCATGCAACATCATTCTCAAGCGCACCACGCCGCGATTATGGCTTCCAACACTCACCGTTGCTTGGGGTATCGTGGCCACTCTGCTCGGAATCGTGCAAAACAAAACAGGCTTCTTTATTGCCCGCTTCTTCCTCGGCGTGACTGAGAGCGGATTGTTTCCCGGTAAGACTTGTGCCTCTTGGTCTATGACCACATGTGCTGACAAGAACAAGGTGTGGTGTATTATTTCTCTATGTGGTACAAGCGGCGTGAGAGACAATATCGCATATCACTCTTCTTCAGCGCTGCATCCCTTGCCGGAGCATTCGGTGGAATCCTGGCATACGTAAGGTTCTGGGCCCTTATAGAAGTTTCGTAACTAAACAGTAGCAGGGCATCGGTAAAATGGCAGGTGTAGTCTGGGACAATGGATGGCGATGGATCTTTATTCTGGTAAGGCTTTGACTCTACTGGGTTGTTGAATATGTAGCTAATCCTCAGCAGGAGGGTATTGCGACTGTGCTGGTTGCCACTGCGGCGTACTGGTTCATTGAGAATTATCCCGATACGTCCAAGTTTCTCACCAAGTCTGAGCGCTCATTTATTCATGAGCGTTTGCATGCCGACAGCGACGCTATTCGTGAAGAGAAGTTTACCTGGGCTGCTGTTCGTGAAGCTTTTAGCGACCCTAGCTGTTGGCTTTACGGCCTTGGCTTTCACACAATGAGCTTGCCATTGTACACGTTATCTCTATTTCTGGTAGGTCTTCATCAACTTGACTGAGTATATCTACTTATTGTATCAGCCCACTATCATCAAGGATCTTGGATACACGGCAGCTGTCGCGCAGCTTTTGACAATCCCACCTTACGCCGTCGCGTTCGTCACCACTCTGAGTGTCGCTATAGCCTCCGAGAAGCTCGCCAAACGCGCCGTCTTCATCGCTGGTTCTGCTTCCGTCGCTGCAATTGGATATATCATCCTCCTTGCCAACAAAAACCCCACAACCAGACCAGGAGTATCATACGTTGGAACCTTCTTTGCTGCGGCTGGAATTTACCCTGCCACTGCTCTTGTTCTCAGCTGGCCCGCCATCAACGTTTCCGGACAGACCAAGCGTGCTATAGCGAATGCTATGCAAATTAGCATTGGAAACCTCGGTGCGGTGATGGGAACGCAATTGTATCGATCTGGTGACGGTCCGCGCTTTGTCGTTGGCCATTCTATGGCCTTGGCCTATCTTATCGCCAATGTTGTGGTTGTAACTTTGTTGGGATGGAGGCTGAAGAAACAGAACCAGAGTCGGGCTGCGATTAGTGAGGAGATCAAGCATGTTGGGGACGTCGAGGATTGGAGAGGTGACTCTGATCCGAGATGGAGATTTGAGTATTAATGTTCGCGAGATGACTCAAGGGGACTGTCCAGTACTTGCTGGGATTCTGCTCACGGAGACTTGCATAAAATAAACAGAAGTCATTCGTACCTCAGCATCGCCTTTTGTATTGACCCCAAAGAAACAATTGCGTAAGAAACACCATGATTGCCATACCCAAGAGAACTATTTAAAAATCTCGTATGCCAGTGTGCCATGTAGTCTCTAATAGTTCTTGTCCAAAATATATAGTCCCTTAAAGACTCGAAGTTGCCTTTGCTCGTAGTCTGGCACCATATTTCCACAACAACAACGGCGCCGCTACTCCCAAAGCCAATTGCGCAAAAGCCAAAGTACTATTCCCCCACCCATAACCCAGAGAGGCATACATGTGTGGCGTGAACAAAGGAAACAAAAAGGCAGCCAAGCTTCGAGGAAACTGCTCTGCTGCAATCGCGCTGGAAGTGTGGTCCGGGTAGGAATCAATCATGTACGCCTGCAAAGGCATTCCAGAGAACTGCATACCAGCCATGGTGATGAACATAGCGACGTCCACCCAGATCCAATGAACTCTATACTCGGCGCACCATCCATAGACGATGAAACCAACCGGCGCAACAAAGGCGCCCATTAGCATAAGAGGTACTCTATACTCTGGCAAATGCTGACCACCACCGCGGTGCTCCATTCTTCGGTACCAGTAGTCCATCAGAGGTGCACCAAGTTGTGCACCGAGGAGCTCACCTAGGGCGCAAGCGATGTAATGCAAGCCAACGATCTCGACAGATTGACCGTAATGCTGAGACCAAAGCTCTCCAAAGCTGGTGAGGACGATATAGAGAAGTCCATAGTCAGCGGCGGAAATAATAGCGGCGACTTGGATAATGGGATGGCGTGTAAGGAGGCGTAGCGGACGGCTCATTGCTTGGCTGAGGGCTTTAACCGGAGACCGCTGCTCATGTGTGCGCTCTTCATGTGTGTAGTACGGTTGGCCCGTTTCCTTGCGTAGCTTCTTGGCTCGCTGGTTAAGAATTGCTGGCGCGTATGTCTCACGAAATGTGGTGAAAGAGAGGGCAGCCATTGCAACCTGGAATAACGAAGTGGACCAGAACATCCATCTCCAAGAGACTCGGTAGGTCATGAAACCACCAATAATGGGACCTTATCTAACATTAGCTCACAATCATTTACTACAAGGGAAAAGACTTACCAACTGCAGCACCCAACAATGGAATGACCAAGAACCAGCCAAGTGATCTGCCACGCTGGTCTGGACGCCAAATATCACCCAAAACACCACCCCCAAGAGCATAAACAGCGCTTGCCCCAAAACCAGCAAGGAATCGAGCACCGATGAGCAACTCTTTTGTGTTTGCGAAGCCGCACGCGACATTCCAAATGAGGAACCAGATATTGGATGCATGCAGAATATTCTTTCGGCCATAGACTTCAGACAAGGGGCCAATGAAGAGGGGACCAAATGCAGTGGCCAGGAGGTAGATACTCAGTGCCATGACGGACTGAGTAGCGGTCATGTCCAAGTCTTTGGCGATTATTGAGAGCGCGGGAGCCATGACCGTTGAGACAAGGATTCGGTTAAACCCAGTCACTGAAAGGACATTCGTCATGGCCCATTTGCGCTTCTCCGGCCAGTTCTTAGGGTTGTCACTGTCAAGATCATTGAAGGCGACGAGGAAAGGGTCTGGGTGGACTGGGTTGATTGGAGAAAGTTCAGTACCCGCTGCGAATTCCAGAGGATCCTTTTTTATATCAGTAGACATGTTGTGGATAGAAGAATGAACAAGACAAGATAAGATAATAGAAGTGACTTGAATTTCACAGCATTTCCGTTACTCTTTATACCCCGCATCACACCAGGCAGAGGATATTCACGCCCGGAGACCGAGGCTGTCCGCAGGCTGAGATCATAGGGATGCAGTACGGAGTTATCGGTCACGATGCTGCCTGTTTATCAGATCCTACTTATCAGATCGGCGAATTAGTGACGTTACATGAATCATTAACCGGGCGAACGTGAGCCAATCCTCTCTGCAAAGGATTCGATCCTAACGACTAGCGAAATCAAAGAGCCCGAGCTATCCGAAACCAGTCAGACGAAAATGGATGAAATAGGCAGGTGTTTTCTTATCAATCAGTGATCAAATTTGCTTTACTAGTATGCAGCGAAGATATGCAGGACACACCGCCAGACTGTGTGACTCAAACGATGATCTCCTAATTTCCCTTGGACGCCTCAAGTTCCTTCTTTTCTTCTTCTCCAAGAAGACCCAATGCCTCTCGACGAGTTGGCGCTGACGCATCGAAATATGGCTTTTCAGCCAACGAGGTCACACGCGTGCCATGTCGCGGCTCTCTACCACTATAGTCCCAGCTAGCATTGTGAATTGTGATACTATAAGCTGTCAGTATAATCCAGCGTCCCAAGATCCAATTGTCACTTACCGATTATCCCAGAGCGCCGAGGTGCGAGGAGTCCATTTGAACCGTACCTGGATATCGACATTCTGCTCATAGACATCATACAAATAATTAAGAATAACATCACTCTCGGCCTTGTCAAGACCAACGATTCTATCTGTCATAGCGCGATTAACCCATAGGGCCTTCCAGCCCGTCGCAGGATGAACTCTCACTAGAGGGTGAATCCTCTCAACCCACTGGGGACCTGCTTCAGGATGATCGCGATTGAGGTAAGGATGCGCAGAGCGGTACACAGCTGACCTCCCATCGATAATCTTGCGAAATTCTGGGGATAGCTTCTCATACGCGGCGTAACCCGATGCCCACAGCGTATCCCCTCCGACTGAAGGGACGGTATCGTTGTGAAGATGGGTGATGCCTGCTGGCTGCTTCTCATGCACCAGGTCAGTGTGCCATCGTGATGCTCCGCCAGGTTTGCGGAAGCTGGCTGGGCGTTCAGTGGCCTGGAGATCGGGCCACAAGACGCTGACGCCAGGTAGGCCCGGGACCTGGGGGACTTGAGGCTACCGTGCATCGTTAGTAAAGGTCTCTCATGCTAAACCTGGACATTGCTTACATGAACTTCGACCTCTCCGTACCACTCTCCAAGTTCCTTCTGCTGCTGCGGAGAAAGATCTTGGTCTCTGAGAAAGACAACACTTCGTTCCGCAATCAGCAAAGCAAGTTCATCACGCTGCTGATTGGTAAGATCCTTCAACTGCAGGCCTTCGATCTCAGTTCCGATGTATGCAGTAAGATCAGTGACTTTTGTAGCAGCAGACAGTAGGTTCTTCTTTGACTTGTCAGCTCGAGCTCCGGCGTCAATGTGGTCTCGTGGCTGGTCTCGGATCTTGTACACGTCGTCGAGATACAAGGGCCGAGACGGACGGTAAGGGTACCCTTTAGATAGGTCTACGCCTGATTTCTCAAGACGTTCTTTGGCGGCGGAAGGGAGCTTAAGGGTGTCTTTGATAGGCTCGGCGACATCTTTAATGCTTGGGTCGATGGGAGCTGGGACCATATTTGCTAGCAGAGATTTGTCTTTGTTGGAAATGATTTTCTGTGATTGTATGCTCTGTCAATCGTAGGCCACGGCATCTAGATATACTCAAGTAGGCCCCTCACCAATGCAACCCCAATTGTGGTCACGCCATGATGGCACGTAATGACCAAGACGTACTGTGCCGATTGTGATTGGCTCGCCTTCGAGATGTGATATATAAAACTGATTGCAACATGCATCATTGGCCAATGTGTTACTCTATCGATCGCGCCATTAGTGATCTTGACTTGAATAAGACTTGGTAGCATACTCGTACGTTGACTGAGGGTGTCGTAGTCCTGAGGATTTGTAAGTTGAGATAACGACCCCTCACTTGATAACGGAATTGTCCATAAGCTGTAGCTGCTTATGGTGAAACATTAAGACGAAAATTAACTAACAAAGAACTCACACATGAAATTCGTAATCAATAAACCACTGTCTACCTACAGCTTCGCCCGAGGAACACCAGCGAGCTCCTGACTGTCACTACTCCTCCAAGCAGCCGCAGCCTTAGGCTTACTATCCTTCCACTGCCACTTAGGCTGGACCTGCTTCTCGTCCACAAGAAGCTTATGCACAAACTGGCCAAAAATAGGCAACATCTTGAATCCGTGACCGCTATCACCACTGAGTACCGCCAAAGATGCATTCGTCCCGGGAACATAGTCGATAATGAAGTCCGAGTCGTCGGTATCAGCGAACCAGCAAAGATGCTGGTCAATCAGAGGCCGCTCGGCAAGGTGGGGAAATACCTCTTTGAGGAGCTGCCGAATGTGGACTTCATCCTCATGAGGCATGAATTGAGAGTCTGAGAGGTTAGGAAACGGGATTGATAGACCGTCTCTGGTGTAGGAGTAATTTGTGAAAGCACCGCCCATGTGACAGAACTTGAGCTTCTTGGTTTTTAGATCAGGCTCGAAGAAGAAGGCTAGATCCCGAACGTTGGTGACCGGGATGCCCTTGAGTTCAACGGCTTCTTCATCCGTGAGTTGGATATGTGCGACGCCCCATGCGCGGCCTGTCATTTGCTTGCCAATACGGGGAAGAATATTAGCGGCGTCCGCACCCAAAGCAACGACAGTCTTGTCTGCTGTGTGGATGCTTCCTCCCCGGGTCTTGGCTCCTATGCATTTAGTGCCTTCTCTGCTTGAAGCGTACAACAGTGACTTGACCTCTCCATCTTTCCCAAGGTGAAATTTGACACCAAGCTTGACACACTGCTCATAAACAGCCCTTAAAGCATTAGCAGAATGGCCATAGCCGGCAAGTTTGTTATGATAGCCGGCGAAACCATTGAGGGGACCTGTGAATTTGGGAACAAGCTTCTTGATCTCTTCGCTGCTGTTCACGCGAGTGGTCTGGCCATTGAACGCTGGGTTCTTCTGCAGGGACTGAAAATAGCTCTCCACAGCACCCTTGGTATTTTGAGCAGCTTTACCCGATGTGACGTTCAGAAAGCCAGTTTGGTGATAATGAGGGCTGTAAAGGTGATCCGATTGCCATTTTCGAATTGAGTCCTACTTATTGTCAGTAAACGAATAGCATCATGGCTAAAATGTACCTACCAGAGCTAACTGGGTATAGAAGTCGTCGGCGTATTCTGCGCGGATGACCTTGTTCAGATCGTACGCGGCTGAGAAGCGACTAGGCACGTCGACGTCTTTTTCGAGGATTGTGACGTTCTTATAGCCCTTCTGAGCGAGTTCGAAGGCTGTGGCCAGACCGAAGCAGCCGCCGCCGAGGATGAGAATTGATTGATTTGTGTTGTCTGCTGACATTTTGATGTGATGTGTGGTTTTTGGCTGTGGATGGCTGGTGAGAACCGTGCAGTTAGATTCTGATCAAAGTAGTGCAATAAGATGGCTTTGTTTCATCAAAAGACACTCAGTTTATGATTATGAGTAAGAAGTTCGAAGAAAGAAAGAAGGAACTCAAGGCAAGTGTAGCATGAAAATAAAAATACCCCAATGCTTTGAATGTTCGGGATGTAGATAGCACCATCGGGTTGTGATCCGATATCGCCCAATCGACTGCATCATTGGTCCTGGCCTTTTTTGGTTGGATGGCATGGAGAAAGAACAGAAAAGGTTCGAGTTTCCCCTCACAAGGACAATAAAATGGGTTAGCTTAGCCGCCAAAAGATAGCTATGGCGGGGGGCAAGATAGCACACCTCCACCTTTTGATGATGTTTCCCCGCCTCATCGGCCTATACCCCGGATTGTAGCATGATCATGTGGTCCAGTTGAACAACTCTGTATGCTATTTTAGCGAGTCAAGGGCGCTGAGAGATTCCCTCCGGGCCGTTGAGGTTAGTTACGGATGATCTTTTGGACTGTCCCGGACTGTGATGAAGAAACAACACATGATTCATCAACAACATGAAAAAGACAAATGCCGTGCTATAATGACTACCCCAAATAAAAGAACGTCAATTTCTTTTTTCTTCTGATACTGACAGCAGGAATTGACTGTCATCCACGGCTCCGCTGCCGATAATCGTACATACCGGTTTTCGCTTGGTACAATCTGCGGATGGCGTCCCGAACATTCCCAACCTCTCGGCCCCACCTACAGGTGACCTCTTCATCTCTTGATCATCTCATTATTTTCAATAACGTGTATTCTGAATCATGGATTCATCACAAGACTCATATCCCGTCCTCAAGCCGTCACAATACCATACCTCAGCAAACCCATAGATGCACCAAGCAAAATTGCCCAAGGCGCTGCAACACCAAAATATCGACCTCCAACAAAAGCCGTAGCAGTAACAACAACCCACCAAGGGTCATCAGCCAAGCTCTTTCCCGACTGAAAGCCTTCGTCAATGTAGCCAACCTGCCAGATCCTGTAAACAGCCGTGTAGATTAACCCCACAGCGCCGGCATTGACGCCTCGCACAGCAGATTTGACCCAGCGTCGACTTCTCAGCACGCCCCAGACGCCCATGGTCCCGTGCACGAGAACCATGCCGGGGACGAAGATACCTAGGTACGCAATGAGTGCTCCGGTAATGGCTGGGTATCCGCCGTGCACAGCGGTGAGACCACCGAGAAATACAGCAAAGTTGAAGTTTGGTCCGGGGAAAGCTTGGGCGATGGCAAGGCCGATCAGGAAATCACGCGGTGATACCCAGCCCTCAGCGACGACATATTCTCGCAGTAGGGGAATGACTACTGGACCTCCTCCGAAGATAATTGTACCGGCAAGATATAGGTTTGCGAAGAGTTTGTATAACAGTGGCGCATTAGACAAACTTCCTCGTAGTACGACAACAACAATGAAGCTGACTAGAAACGTGGCGATGATGGCAGTGCCAGATTTCCATGAGAAGTTAAGGCGATACTCCTGAGGGACGATTCGTGGTTCTGTATCTCTTGTCTCAGAAGCATCCTGCTCTCGGAGCGCTATACCCGAGTCACTGACATCCGCGCCAGTTCCGTTCTCAGCAGTCTGAGCATTTCCGTCCTCTGTCGTTCTCCCTCTCCTAACAGTATAAAAGGCATTCCTGACAGCTCGAACAGGACGGTGAAGCCAGCGGTAGTCGTAAACCACAGTGCAACAGCCTCCTGCAACGATAAGCGCCGGGAAGTACCACAGGCTATTGTACAAGATCCCAGCTGAACCTGTAAAAAAAACCAGAAGTCGCGTCGTTTGATCTGTAATAGCCTTTTCTGAGAGCTCGACGACTGCTAGCGTAATGATGCCAACCGTAGCAGCGTTCAGACCCGACAGAAGGGCGTATACTGCACGGGGTAGAGCGTCTCCAATATTGGATACGCCGACTGAAAGGCCAAACATGCCCAGACAACCAGGCAAACTGTTTGTCAATCAGCAGTGTTCATACGCTATGTGTCGTGAGTAGAGGTTTTACCTCCAGATGAAAAAGGCCAAGAAAGCCTGTAGGAATCCACCATGGATTAAGTTAATACAATACAACATCTTCGTGCTTCCCGGTCCAGAAAGCGCTTGGGCGACACCGAACAGCTCCTGATACTGATCACAATTGTTAGTATATGCAGAGTAAAGCGTGGCGAAAACCTACAATCTGCTCATCGATCCAACCCAGCTTATTGACGAATTTGTCGTGGAACTTCTCCAGTCAGCCGCAACGCGTTAAATTGTGAGGGGGGTGGTTGCTGACTATTTTGAAGTGCACTGGCGGTCCGCCAAAGGAAGTGAATCCTAAATGCCAATTGACCTGCAGGGTCTGAAGACCGCGGTCTGCAGCTCTGCGAATGGCGTGCTCCCAGCCTCCGACTGCCATCTTGAGTGCGTGAAGACGAGATGCCACTGGATCGTGGATAGATTGATGAAAAGGAAGGGACACGAGAAGATAATTCGCTTGCAAAGATAATTTTAAGCATCAATTTTGACTCATGGTTACGGTCACATCATCCGGTCTAAACCTCTTTCGACCCCTGGCCAGTAATAACTACCAATGATAGCAAGGGAATGTCAGGTACCCATCATCTTGCACACCGTGAGAGCTTGGCAGGCAGTGTTTTGGTATAGCTTTGAGCCTTATTTATGTTAGTAGGTTGAGCTAATATTAAGAAATCAATCGCGTGGGGCCGCGTCCCTTTTTGGCCAATATCGAGCTTCCGTTTATACACGTGTAAGCCTGACCTGGAGAACCAAGTTAAATCACACAAGTCCATCAATAGCTAGTTATAGTGGAAGTAATAATGATTTTCGCATTTTCTAAGAGTACACATGAAATGAGGTTTCATCTCAACCTGAACCACTCAACAGGCACACCCCACTTCTTCAACTCTACTTCACACAATCGTGGATCATCGAATAATTTTACTCGAGAGCCCGATATCATCTGGTAAAAGAAGGGCAGGCCATTTTGTCGAGATAAATCTCCGCCGCACCCCCCGGGAAAAGGAAATTATCCAGCCGCGGGTCTGGTATCCGTACATGTAAGCCCCTTTGACAGAAAACAAGTGATTGCTCTAAATCATCCCTTAACCTATATCCCAGCCATGAAAGTCATCCCCCAACAGCTCTTGGATCTCGCAGAAGCCGGGATGGTAGCACGGACCGATTACAGAGAACGTGCAAAGTCCTTTTTGAGGCCGTAGAAGGATTGGGCCGCACGAGCCGAGAAACACGGCTACGATGTCCCCTCTGAGGCCTGCGACGGTACGCGAGCGAAGTTTCCGCAGCGGGTTTTTGAGCAATCAGTCGGTTTTTGTATCTGAGGCTGGCAACTCATGTATGCGTTGTCACTCTGCCCAAGGTTTTCCTCGTCCTCTTCGTCGGCTCGCTGTTAAAATCTTTGCACGGAACTATAAACACAAAACACCCCCCAATTGTATTTCCATCTTGATCAAGTTTGCCGTCAATTATATCGTCTTTATGTAATTTTACTAGCAGTCTGAGCAGGGTTGGCAGATCCTCTTATGACTTGTCTATTTATTTTATATGATGATATGCTCAACAACAAAGTAAGTAGCTCGACCATACTACCCATCATCGGTACTTATCCACCGACCTGTGCACTGCCACCAGGCAGAATTTATGCTTGGGATAACATGGATCGCATCAAGAAGTAGGCAGAGTTGGTTGCAGAAAAGGTAGTTTAGAACATAAAAGTAGTTGAAATCGTGACTCCAAAATATATAAGAGAATAAAACATCAGCCTAACGACAGACCGTATCCAGTACAAGCCATCCTCATATTTTCCCCCATTAGTTAGCAGCAACCAGCACCTCGGGCTCACCGTTGGTGTAGCTAACGCAGACCTTTCCACTTCCATCAGACTTGACAGTACCCTGTCCAAACACTCTGTCCCAAGTCTTGTTGTTCTTTCCAGTGTTAAAGCAATATTCTCCAGAGAAGCCCTGGCCGCGGTTAAGGGTGAGCACAATCAGGTCACCGTCGGCGCGACTCCAGGCTAGTGCGCTGTCCTTGGACATGAGGTACTTCTGGTCGTCGGCAGCCAGACCGCCAACAGCAGAGCGGGCCTTGGAGAGACGCGAAATGGTCTGGTAGAGGTCAGAGTTGGTGTCGAATTTGCTTCGCCAGAGATCCTCGCGATTAGCTGGGTCGTTGCCGCCAGCGTAGCCCTGCTCGGTTCCGTAGTACACAATGGGGATACCGCGGGCGAGGATGACAAACGCGAGGGCGTTCTTGAGGAGGGACTTGTCGTTCTTCTGACTCAACCACCGAGCGTTATCATGATTATCAATGAACGAACCTAGGACAGTTGGGTCGCCGAACTTGGTGCTGATCTCGTTGTGCATGTCGACCACGGCCTGAGGATCACCCTTCTGCTGGTAGAAGCGATTCATGGGGTAGTACATGGCGTAGTTCAGGAGGCCAGGCATAACCTTAGCGTACCCAGCAAGATAATCAGGGCTTCCGTCCCAGACCTCACCGATGGCATAGACGCCAGCAGCCTTCTGGAAATCTGGCCAGAAATCCTTCTCAACATGCTTGACGGTGTCAATGCGGATACCATCGAAGCTATACTCGGAAACGAGCCATTTGATCCAGTCGTTGAGAACCTTTTTAACGGTTGCGCTTCCTGTATTAAGGTCAGGAAGGCCGGCAATCTCGCACTGCTCAATGCTGTTCTGGTTGTTGTAGTCAATGTCGCATGCGGAGTGGTATGAGCTCTGCTGGTTGAGAGGCTCGGGCTTGTGGTCGTTGATTCCCTTGCCCATGTGGTTTGCCACAACATCAGCCATGACGTAGATGTTCTGTTAAATGGATTAGTAACGTCATCATTTCGTGGGAGGACGAGAATCGTGGTGTTTGGTGTGATGGCTGAGATTGTGTATCTGAAAGGATTTTCAGCTTACCTTGTCATGAGCAGCCTTGACGAGATCTTTCAAGTCATCCGCAGTTCCGTAGTTAGAGTTGACAGAATACAGGTCATTGGCCCAGTATCCATGGTATCCGCCAGCGGTGTCTGATCAAACATGTTAGTGTCGATATCGCACAGACTCTCATGATACATACTAGCAACAACAGGGGTGATCCAGATGGCATCAAAGCCCATCCCCTTGATATAATCGAGCTTGGACTCGAGACCCTTGAAGGTTCCACCACAATAGTTTCCGAGATTTCCACAGGAGTTGCCACCATTATCGTCGGCGCTTCGAGCGACACGATCGGTGAGGGCAAAGTAGATGTTTCGCGACTTCCAGGCGTTTGCGTCTGCTGCTTGCGCAAACGGGCTGATGCTGGCAGCCACCAGGGCGGCGAGTTGGAGGAATCTCATGATGAAGGGTTGAAGAGGAATGAATGGAAAGTAAAAGAGGCTGAAGAATAATGATTCAAAGTTAGAGCATCGGCGGGAATAATGACCTTTTTATCGTGAACATCAAGGTCCAAGACAATGTGCTTGGGCTGTTTCGAATGCGACGTTGAAGGATTTGATTGCAGTGTCAAAAGCTTTGTTTAGCTGGATGAAGGATTCACTAAACAGTGGGTTAACAGCAGACCAAGACCACCTGGAAGAAAAGCCCCGATTCGGCAACAGGCTGCGTCTGCGGGGTCATCTCATTAGAACCTGGGGTGCACGAGCGTTTGATGTTTGGGACTGTGGCTCCAATGATAAGCAGCGATCAACGATGATGCTAACAGGGATTGTCAAGAAGGCCAGATGACCCTCAGCTACGGCATCCAACCCCTGGACAGTATCGGCCCGAAATGTGATCGTAGCTAGTGTCACTTGACAGCGGAGCTTCCGCATCCTTCCTTTAACACACTGGCCTCGTCTTGAGGCCTTACATTGTTTCCAGCAGAAATTGACAAGGTATGAGACCCATCTATAATTTTGCCATTGTTTCACTGGCTGTAGGGCGGTTCCACCTCCCTATTCAATCACGGAGCTTCTAGTGCAAAAACCTACCCGGGACCGAATGGGCAATACCGCCCGAGTGATGACCAGAGCTAGATGCATAGTCTCAGTACTATTAACTTGGACTTGGAATAATAGGCAGAAACTAAGACCCATCGATTCGGGCCGCCCCCGCAAGTGTGGGTGGATTGCCACTGTATCGGGAGTTATTCGACGTATATCCTCGGTTGTTAACCCCAGATTTCAAGCACATGGCAAGCGTTGTATAGCTTCTTTTTGAGTTTATGGCATGTTTTCATAAATGTGACTGTTCGGTCCTATTATCATGGATTCCTTAAGCCAAGAACAATTCTCCGTGGCGGAAGAATGTCTGGTTATGTCATAGTATCTTCTCCTTCAACACACAAGTTCTAGAATAACGGAATCATCGTCAGATGTAGAAACTATCGATGTCGATTACTTCATGTAGCTCTATTACCGCCGTCAAAGAGCCGAGATCTTACTACTATTGAGGTACTGATGGGTTGCTTCTTAGTCAGTTTCTTGTCGTATCAAGAATACTTTCTTAGGCTATCCAGTTTCCGAGCCCGATCTGGCTATACTATCGTCGATCACGGCTCACTGCCGAGGTATTTTATAACATCGGGATCATCATCGACTAAGGCAGTGAGGCATTGATTTACAATTCGGACCGAGTGAATTCCTGAAGCCTGCGAACTACTCAGCTTTGTGAATCACAAGTCGTTCATCTGACTCAAGGCAAACTTGAGGGTCAACCCGGCCTTGAGGCCTTCCGCGATCAACCGCTGGTCCGATGGAAAGCGGCAGTGACAAAAGTCGGTGAGTTGTTGTAATCATATCACGTCTGATATCATCAGAGATCATTAGAACAGCACATCCTTCTTTAACGAAATGTGTCTACATGCATACCCGCTTGCCGTCATTCTCGCCTTTTCAGTAACATACGAGGACACAGAGAAAGGTTCTTGGCACTCCCCCTCTCACATATGCCCATGCTTAAATATAGCCACCCCTTGGTTCCCAAAGTACGGGCGCCAAAAAAAACCTTGCCTTACGCAGTACCTTCAAGCCCTCGACAGTCGTCAAAAGCTACGTTTTTGGACAGCCGAGGCTGGGAATCATCTTGAAGAACTAGTCGAAGGCCGTGGCGCGGCTATGTTTCGGCGTACAACCGTTTATATCCGTAGCTGGTAGTAATGAACTCGACGCTTCGTAATGGTGTGAAGAAGAAACCCAAAGGTCTAATAGAAGTTTGTGAGCAATGGTGTGACTTGAATTAAGGCGAAGGAGATTTGTAGATTAATCAGCTAGAAGCACAACCTTGCAGGGTTCGGAGAAACGGAGACACTAGTAATGCCTACCAGATACCAGGTTTGTTAAAGTTTGGGAGATACAATAGAGATAAATCAGTTATAGTAGGACCTATGCGTTCCATAACAAGACACATAATTACCTGTGGAGTTGGGCACTTGGATCTGTCTTAGGTATAGTTTGCAGGTCATGAAATGCTTTAATAGATCACAACTACAATAACGAATAAAACCATAAAGTTTAAGAAGCTATATAGATCTAAGTAAATTAACGGAAACGATTGCCGGTGAACAGAATTCAACACAATTTAATGGATAGAAGAATATTAGAACTTTTAAATATCCACTACATGATAGATGTATAAAAGTTCTGAAACTTTCTCCCAAGTCTTGTATAATTTTATACAATAATTTGTTGAATTCATATGATTTTATCAAATCTTATATTCAGCAAACATTGAATTCCTTCAAACTCTTGAGAATCGGTCATCTTAGTCTGTCTTTTATCATTGTTTGAATAAAGCTTTCAGCGGAACTTCTGCACAGACAATGTCACAATACTAGCCACGGCTCCTGGGATATTTTTCTCAGGTTCGCAATACCCCTACTTGCTGTGTTTTTAATAGATGTATAAAGTTGAAAATTTGTCACATGCCAGAATTTCTATGTAAAAGTTAGCAACATAGTTGCGACGTACCCCGTACCCACACATCAAGAGCGAGAGTGAGCCCCGCAGATGAAATTGAACATTGAAAATCTGGCTGAGTCAGTGCTACACGGCCAATCATAGTTCCGAGTGACTCCCTTGCCTTAGACGCGTAAGATATCGCGTCACATCGTCGAACATTAGAGACATGGTAACACGTTAAGAGAGCACCTAGCATATGGTACTCTTATCGCACTAAACACACATTTGGACGCTATTCAAATTGGCGAGTAGTATCAAAAACTGCAGCATGAAAACTCAATGGATCACGTCCCTTCTGGAACCAGGTTCAACAGCCGCATGATTGAACCCAGGGCGCAACGATGCCAACCACCGAAGAAGAAGTTCGCAACATCGGCCAGCAAGCAATTCGGTCATGGCGTCTCAACAAACTCTACGTTTTTCGCACGCCCCTCATCCCCGCAAAGCAAGCTGGGAAGCGGCGCTCCGTCAAAGTCTTCTTCAAGCTTGAGAACTTCCAACTAACGGGGTCATATCACTTCCGCGGCACCATGGCACGGATGTCAGAGTCTCCTGCAAACATGCCCCTCATTACGGCATCTACAGGGGACCACGCCATGGGAGCTGTGTTGGCGGCTCATGCTCTTGGGAGAGAGGTCACTATCGTGATGCCCAGAACAGTGGCAGCTCACAAGCTGGAAAAAGTAAAAAATTACGGCGCCAAAATAGTCATTCACGGCAATGGTTTGAACGAGGCTAGAGAACATGCGAACAAACTCGCCAAGTTGGCAGGAGACACATACTTCTCGCCCTACAACGACCAGCTCGTCATCGCTGGTCAGGGCACAGTCGGAGTTGAGATCCTCCAGCAATTCGAAGAGATGAACTCTCACGCAGACAATATCTTCGTTCCCATGGGCGGTGGCGCACTCATCAGCGGTATCGGATGCTTCGTCAAAGACGTCAGACGCGCCGTCGGAAACTCGCGACCAAAGATCAAGGTCTGGGGCGTCGCAGCTATGAACTCAATGGCACTAGCAGCTTCACTATCCGCTGGTTTCATGGTCGATACGGAGGATATGCCAACCCTGGCAGAGTCTGAGTCGAATGACATTAGCAGGAATGAACTGTCTTTGCGTCTGTCGCTGAATGTCGTTGACCACGTTGTGTGTGTCTCCGAATGGGAGATCCAGCTAGCGTTGCGACAACTTACTGTGATGGAAGATCAGCGCGTCGATGGGTATGCTGCGCTAGGTCTTGCTGGATTTAATCGAGTTGCGAAGAAAATGACAGGGCAGACGTGTGCTATTGTTTTGACGGGTTGTAATTTTGATAGACAGCTATTGAGCCAAGTTGTTTATGGTGCTTGAATTGATGGCAGCCGAGAGCTGAAAGAATAGGACGTTCAACATTGAGGCTCGTGCAGTGTATAGAACATCGGTTCCTTGAACACCAGAAAGCTATGGTTGAACACTTCAACTGCTTCGCTCAAATTTGGAACAGTGTTTGGTTGCATATATCCACACGAGAACAAAACAACAATTCAAAGTACTGTGCATGTGAACGCTATAATAGTCTTCAGCATCATGTTCAGAGTATATGATGGACATGTGTCCTGCTCACTTGGACAGCAGCTAGACAGACCCATTCTATAATCTATAAGAATGTAACCATTCCAGCCTCACTACCCATAATTCAAGGTTTCACAAGCAGAAAACCGCTTTCACATTACCAACCGCAAACATGGCTGCCAATTCAAAGTCTCTCTTTCCTGAGCCGATTAACAAGGACGAGCTTTATGCATCGTATTTGTACTCCGCACAGCTATACGTTGTAGCCGACCAAACTGTCAGACCAGGCTTCTACCCCTGGAGCTTCAAAATTCACGATGAAAACACAGAGACATGGACGACCTACGAAGTTCGCAAGTCCCCGACTGATAAGTATCCAGCCAAACATGTACATGACACCGTTCCTGGCATCCCCGGTCTTGCCTGTTGATTCTTTGAGCTAGCTAGTATTCCGTACACTTGGCTGCCTGAGGTCTACGAGGTATGTGAGTCTGCTCGCGTTCCTGGAGTCGGGGGCAAGAGGTGCAGTCACGTGTATGTTGGCTACATCGTGGATTGTCTGAAGAAGGCTGGGATCGTAGGTGAAACGCAGGTCAACTATCTGTTCTGTCGACTTGAGAGGATCGAAGGAAATGACCATGCCCGATGGGAGACTTAGTTGAGGAGTGAAGCCAGATGGTTCATGGGGAATCTGAGAGGACATCTTTTTCTTTTTACCCAGTTGTGGTTCCATTATCAAGGAATCGCAGGCGATCTCCCTATCGTAAGTGTAGAGGGTCTTTTTTGAAGGGTAAAGTGGAGCATCAATAAACATTACAAAAACGCCTTTCAACTTCCAATTTTAAGTTATGTGACAATTCGTTATCCTTATCCGATCTTAATGCCGCCTCCACTAGCACTAATCACAGACCCCGTAATCCATCTCCCATCATTTCCACAGAGAAGCCCCACCACATCAGCAACATCATCAGGTTGTCCAAAGCGCGGTATACTCTGCGTAGGAAAGAATTCATCCTGGAAGGACTTGACCGCTTCCGGGCCACAATCCATAACCGCATCAGTCTGCGTTAAGCCGGCTGTGACGGCATTGGCGGTTGTACCAGCCATGAAATCATATCTCTTATCTTTCCCACCGAATGCTTGTGCCCAGGTCCGACAGAGAGATTCGCCGGCTGATTTGCCCGCTGCGTACATCAGCTGGTCGGCCCAGGGCTGGCGGGAACGGATGGAAGATATGTAAATGATTCGGCTATTGGGCTGAAAGTATTTTCTTCGAACGAGTTCGTCGACAATCAGGACTGGCGTTTGGATGTTGCCTAGTAGACTTCGCTGGATTTCCTCGGTTCCCATTTCGCCAATGACACCAGGCATAGGATCTCCAGCAGAGTTGACAAAGATGTCGACCTTACCGTCGAATAGCTCACCGACAGCATCGGCAATCGTCTTGGCGCAATCGCTGGAAAAGACATCGGCGATAATCCCTTTGATCTTTTGAGTAGATGGGCGATCCCGCGATGTTGCTTTGTAAACACGCTCATCGATCTCAGTGTCAAGGGAAGATGATAAGGCATCAACGCCCTTGTCACTGACACAAGTTCCAAGGATAGAACATCCTCTGGATGCGAGGTTGAAGGCGATTGCTCGACCAATGCCGCGAGATGCACCGCTGATAACGGCGACTTTATTGATGAGGTCTAATTCTCGGGTCGACGGCATCTTGGCGATGGCTTTGTAACTTCGAGAGATGCGGTACTTTGTTCAGGAAAGAGTTGATACTATGTTTCGACGAGTAACGGAAGTGAGAACTTGAGACCATGGGATCTTCGATATCTGTATAGGTCCTTCCTCCGTGTTTTATCTTGTCTGCACTTACCCAGAATTTGAAATGACTCACCTAAGTTTGTGGCGCGATGCGGGGATTGTCTTTCTTGGTTCTGTGATGATTGATCGAAAACCTCATTGGACCGCACGACAAAGGTCGTTACCCGACAGGATCATCGGTGCTACAACGATCGGCAGGGCGGGGTCCTTGGATAACTCTTATTTTCAAGAATCCATCGGTGCATCAACCTTCGGGTCAACAGGAGTCATCCAGATATTTTGTCACGGTGATCTATCTAATATTTGTGAATGAGCTATTTTAAAGCACATGGCTGTTGACAGGCGTTGGAAATATGTCGAGTAACCTCAACGAACCACTCAAGATGCCCATAACCCACAACTGTCTCTAATAGTTACGCGCAGATCACGAGTTATGAAATAAAATTCACGACTCGGGGATTCATCTACTGACAATTTGGAAAGTGGTACTGAATCACCTCATCAGAGACGACAGGACCATTCGATTGAACTCGAACCTGCGGCAAGCACATATGATCAAAGACGGGATTTCTGTCCTCCAAGTCTCTAACAAAGTTCCAAAGACTCAAACAAGAACAAAAAGGCAAGAAAATAACATTATAAATCATTATTTCAGCTGATAATACTAGTCTCACCGTTCAAGCTAGCGGTTGCCATCTCTCCCAGCCACTCCATGACTCTTGCAGCACTAGCGCTTAAATTGTGCTTCAATCATACGTCATAGCTAAATCTCAGCATAAGCAAACTCTACCTCGTACCTCGGAGTTCTCGGATTTGAAAAAGTGATGATTATGGTACATCTTCGCCATCTCACCATCAATCCCTCAACAGGCAAAAAGAACGCTCAGATTGAGCCACCAAAAGATCAGGAACAATGGTCTCTTCAGAAGAAACATCAGAGACTCAAAATGAAGCGCTGGCATTACCCCAACGGCGAAAACTCCCAGCGTGGCTGGATCACTTCAATGTCCACGACCTGAAGATATTCCTTCGCTGCTGGATCGCGCTATGGGTCACGCTGCTCGTAATCTTCATCCACCCCTCTCTCGTCGAGCTGGGACAAGCAACCTTCCTCGGTGCCATCCTTCTCTTTGCAGTTCCGCCTGCGAGCATGTTTTTCATCTATCTGCTCGCCGCATTTTCGCTGCTCCTGGGCATGTGTCTGGCTTGGTGCTGGGGACTCTTGACCATGAAAGCAGCGCTTGCTACGCGCTCTTCAACAGAAACTCAGGCAAGATTTGAGCTTCTGGAGCAAACGGCGCAAGAAATAGCTGGACAAACGGGACAGTCGCCGGCCTGGGAGGGGCAGATATTGATCCATGAGGGCTTCATGCTCGACACTCGAGTCACAGTTGTATTCTTTGCTATGGGCTGTATCTTCATATACGCAGTGGCGCGAATGAGATGCTCCAACCCCAAACTCGTGGTGTTTCAGACCTTTGGCACTATCGTCACCGATATCTTCCTCTTATTTGGCCCTGGGCTCCCACGCTTCCAAGGCGATCTAGCATCAATTCTAGTGAAGCCTGGAGCTACAGGAATCGGCCTTGGCGTAGCATGCTCTCTATTGTTGTTTCCGAAATCAACATCATACACAGTTCTCACGGAGATCGAGAAGTTGATCCGCATGTCCAACAAAGCGCTTGCGGTAACCAAAAATGGTCTCGCGGGTGAAAGCAACCCACTATCCGATCTTCAAGCCAGCCGAGCGGGTATGATAGGTGTTTTCAAAGCTGGACAGCCTTCGCTCGCTTTCCTTCCCCTGGACTTCTCGCGCGGATGGTGGAATGCGAATGATATCAAAGGTCTGCACGAACGTGCACGCAAACTCATGTTCACCAGTCTTTATCTTCTCGACTTTCAAATTGCCCATGTCCGGGGACAGCAAAAGGTTGAGGCGCATAACAAGGCCAAGGGAGACGGGCATCTTCAACCAACAACCAATGGAGAAAAGCATGAGCTGAACAAACGCTGTCGACAAGAGAATGACAGGCTACTCAGCGCTTTCCAAAGACCAGAAGGTGCAGCTCTGCGGTCTAGAACAAGAAATACACTCCGAGAGACAACGTCCGATCTTTTGGAGATTGCCCCACAAGCTGTCAATCTCGGAGCCGATTATATACGCGCTGTCAATTCTTGTCGCTGGTTTGGAAAGACATCACCATCACATTTCGAAGAGCTTAACAATAACCTACACGATCTATTAGCTCGATCGCGTCAGGCTAGAGAGGCGTGCGTCCTCAATACCACCAAAGGAGTTCTTCAAGCCCACGCCGAGTTATTCGACGCAAACGGCCGACTGAAACCTATCGAGGGGACAGGCCCACCCTTTCTACCGAGTATGGTTATTGCGATGGTGATTGAAGAAAGAATTCTCAATATGGCCATTGCAGTCGAGAAGCTGCTGGAGTACATTCTGAACCTCTCGGAAAAGCGGACTACCCGCAGAGTCTGGTTCCCATCGCGGCTGCAATACGCTATTTCCTGGGTGTTCCATGGACGAGTCACATTCCCCGGCTACGATGTGTCAGCGGAAGAAGACCCGGACAAACTCATGGATACTGAAACATTCGATGAACAGACGAAAGAAACTCGCCGAAGACTTGAAATCAGCCGTGGATATAAGGGCGCGTCAGCTCGAAGAAACAAGCTCAGTCGATTTATCATTGCCACATATAACTGGCTGGTCAACCCTGCAGGTATGTATGCAATGAGAATGGTTATTGTTACAATTGCGTTATCTATCCCAGCCGTCATCCCGCAAACCGCAGGCTTTTTTTACCGAGAGAAGGGAATCTGGGCCGTCATTAGTGCTCAGACTGTGCTCCTCGTTTACCTGGCGGACTTTACCTTCTCCCTCATTGCACGAACGGTTGGGACGCTTGTGGGGGGTGTGATAGGCATGATAACATGGTACATCGGAGCTGGAAGCGGTATTGGTAACCCATACGGAATGGCAGCGGCCTCGGGCGTCATGATAATACCTCTTCTCTGGTGGCGCCTTTATCTACCCCCTGCTTTCGCTTTCGCTACTATCATGGCTGGCGCTACCTTTTGTCTCGTCGTTGGCTTCAGCTGGGACCATGATCATATTGTTCAGTATGGTCTCCCAGGCAAAGGTTACGAAGCATTCTGGAAACGGGTCGTTACCGTCCTGATCGGTTTTCTCGCAGCATTTATCGTGCAACTATTTCCGAGCCCCCCATCTGGAACGACTCACGTGTGTAAAACGCTGGCAAACTCGGTGCGCAGTCTTTCGGACCACTATGCTCTGCTCATCTCCCACTGGGGCCGCACGGATAAGAACAGCGCTCTGGGTGCAATTGCGGAGAACATCTCTATCGAGGTGGCGGAGGTTTTGCTTGCACTTAATCCTTCCATTGCGATGTTGAAGGGCGAACTTAGCTTTGGACCATTTGACCAAAAGGCTCTTCAGCAGACGAAAGAGCAATGCCAGTATATGAATCAAGCACTGGGAGGTCTTCTCAACCTCGCGTCAACTCTACCAAGGGAGCTACAAGATCGTCTTGTTCACGTCGCCGGCATCTTGGATGAGCGCAACATCGGAGACATTATGGCTGTCCTTGGCATCATCGAACAAGCTTTGCGGACCGGGTCGCCTCTTCCTGAGCGATTACCAGGGCCACTTGTCCAGCGAGCTATCAATGCAATTCACAATCAAAGCGATGAAGTAATATTGACGACGGAATTAGTTCAGGATAAAGACCATCGACGTTATTGTGTGGCTGTAATATTGTACTTCAAGTTCTTGGGTAGTATTGATGACTTATTGATGGTGCTTAAGGCAGCGCTGGGGGAAAGACATGTTATCTACCAGTGGGAGGATGTGAAAAATATCGCATGAAGAGGGAAAGAGGCATTGTATCTGGACAGCCTTTGCTGATACAGCTTTTAGTCTGACCTTATTTATTTAATTTGAATAGCAATGTTAGGTGATTGATAACAGATCTTTTCCCTGCTCCATTGTATTCAGAGGCTCACTGACCCTGACAGTGGGCGTGCGGAATAACCAACACATTTGCATTTCCTAACCAAAACCCTCATATATATCATTTATGTAAAGTTCGTTTAGGTCCACGTACTTAAATAACCTGCCAATGGTTTGTTTGTGTGTTGTTTTTCAATCACTGCATTATACCTCTAATTCCATGAAAATGCCTATCCTCACACAGATTGTCGCTCTGGCCCAAACACTTTTCCCATGCAGCGAGATCCGACATGCATCCACGACAAGTGGACTAAAGTCCCCGAACTCTTATAGACTCAAGGCAGCAACAGGTAACTACCTCGCTTCGGGACTCACAGCGGGCAAACCAATCACTAAGCTCCCTACCATTTAACCCCTGCCCTGCACTAAACAATTAATGCCAAGGTGTCAGGCAGCGGCGGCAGAGCAAGATATAGTCTAGAGCAACACTTTATAACCTCTCACAGCCAGTTCACATATCAGGTGTCGTGTCTCTGCTCGTCTCACACTGCTGTAACTCCCACGATGACCTCTTTTGATAAATTAACTCCTGAGCTTTTCGGCGAGATTGCAAAGTTTATGCCCTCTCGAGATATCAAGGATTTCAGCTGCACAAGCAAGCTAATTCGCGACAACCTGATTCGAATCCTCTTTACTACCTTGCCAATCACATGCCCACTGGCTTCTGACAAGGGCTTGGGTGTTTTTATCAACAGCTGGGGGGGGGGGGGGGGG
>ONZP01000180.1:0-55458 GCA_900312805.1 Fusarium torulosum
TCACACAACCGTCGAAATCTTTGCTCTGCCCCACCACCCTCATAACGACCCCTCCATCTATAACCGCCACCATGAACGGAGAAGACCCGCCAGAGAGACCCAGCGAGATTTCCGCCATCATCAACGGACTCGAACGATACAACCCCGAGGCTGTTGGTGCTCTTGAGACCTACCTGAGCGACCAATGCGAGCAGAAGTTCACTGACTGCAATGCCAACCGAACACTGCTGAAGTTGTGAGTGTTACTATCTTTTATATAAATCTTTTAAAACCCGGGCTCCATGTGATGACCGTTTGTCAACGTTTCCTATTATTCTGACTAGTGCGGCGGGTTGTTCGCAACTTGGCCGTACGTGAAGTCAATTATTAGTGCAACTGATACTGCCCATTTCTCAGCTTGTCATGCCTTCAAATACTCGGCTCGAAGCTAACCTTCTTTCAGGTACCAGCTCAACCCTGACCGCATTAAGGATGAGGCTATCACCAACATCCTGGTCAAGACAATGACCCAGTTCCCCTCCGCGCAGTTCTCCCTCGCTCTCCACCTCATCAACCCCTCCTCAGCTGTCAATGGCGACCTCGGCGAGGCCGTCACTAAGCTCCGATCCCTCAACGGCCAGCTCGAGGGTGCCCAGTACTCCAGCTTCTGGGCCGATCTTGACGACGACATGGTTGCCGATTTGATTGCCGATATTCCTGATTTCGAGGAGCTTATCCGTCACCGTATTGCCCTCCTTGTCTCACAGGCTTTCCGCGAGCTTCAAATCACCCACCTCGAGTCATGGCTCGGTCTCAACGAGGACGCCACCAAGAAGTTCGTTACCGAGGTCTGCGGTTGGACTGTTGAGGATGACGGTCTTGTCAAGGTGCCTTCCAACCCGGACAACGAGGCCAAGAAGTCCGAGATCCGCGAGGATGTCAACGTCGAGCAGTTCTCCAGGGTGCTCCGACGGTCATGGGAGGACACTGTTTAAGCTTTTTGAGAGTTTTAGCGGATCAGAAGAGGTTTCTTGTGGACTTCCCCCCATTTGATGGGATTCGGACATGACGACTCATGAATGCGGAGGGGTTAGGAAGGGCTCGCATGGTAGCATGGCGGGGATTACAAAAACTAGGCGTTTAATCGGACATGTCATTGCAGAGCAACCCAAAGATCTAGAAATGTATAGAACTTTGCGATTTGTTGATATATCGTATTTTGACTCACGTGTGCCCAAGTTGTGTGTTCGATCCTTATAATAGTGCTTTCGATGTCCCGCTATATTCATTTCCAAAATGCTCAAATATCTAGTTTCCCTTTGACAGTTCCTCCCATTGTACGCCAGTCCATTCTTCCTGGTATCCAGCTTGTCCAAGAGGTGTTCCTCGAGGTGAGCAATCCTTTTCACACACGCCGACAATAATAGTACCCCACTCCATACCCTCCAAGCTCATATCATCTGCCTCGAGCTCTGCAATAGCATTTGGCGTCAACTGCACCTCAAAGACTCTTCTCGCTGTGCAGTTGGGGCATCTAGGAATAGCACTATTGTTCACAACGTCACTAACAGCACCCTTCTTTGAGTATAACAGAGGAGTGCCTGCAAACTCATATCGAATAACTTGCTCGGGGTTCTGTGCCAGACGGTCTGCAAACTTCTGGAATGTAGCATCCATGGCCGACTCGAAAGCTTCGCGGTCTAGTATAGAAGGCTCGGCGGCATCAGCGTCCTCAAGACGGGCGTTGGTAGGGACAGTATTGGGCTTAGGGTCCAGAGTCTCAAAGTCGGCATCCGCGAGGTAGAGAGTAGGGTAAGGCTGCGCTTGGGCATCCTCGGCAGGCCAGGGCTCTGAAGCTGGAGGTGGTGTCGCCGGTGTATCTTTGATGTTAAGAGATTCTGCAAAGGTCTTGGTGAACGAAGCCTCTGGCTCAGGAGAGGTAGGCTTGGCGATTTCGGGCTCGGTCTTAGGCTGTAAAGTAGAAGAGGAGAACGGGTTGGCTGATCCAGAACTGAAGGGGTTGCCAGAGCTGCTAAAGGGATTTGCGTTTCCAAAGGGATTCGCACCAGAAGCACCTCCCAAACCCTTTGAACCAAACAGAGTTTCTCCTAGTCCAGGACCATCATTCTTAGGCTTCTCTTCCTCGACCTTCTTCTCTTCCTTCTGCTCCTTAGGAGTCTCCTCCTTCCACACCCGCACACCTCTCAGCGCACGAATGCTGCCCTCTTTGCGCCGACAGGTCGGTCGTCTACACGCAAAAACATAGATTCGTCGTTCATGCTCGGGAAATCGCTCGGGAAGTTCGCCGTTGAGCTGCAGGATCAAAGCCATGAGATCCTTGCATACTTTGCATCGTGCGTAGGCGGCGCTGGGAGCGGTCTCGTCTAACCAGTCCTGATTTCTTGTTAGCTACCATGAATTTGTATAGTGCGGGACGGGTCAAAAACGTACAGGACGACCACCGAGTTTGCTAACGGTATCTTCGTCTGCTTCTTTAGAAGCATATCCCAAAAGGACATTTGTCTCCTCAAACTCCCCCTCTGAGGAGTCGGAATCGTATGAAGCCATGATGCTGAAATTGATGGGGTTTATTGCTAGGTGATGATGGTGGGGTAAATATTTTTTTCTCTTCAGAAAGTCGTAGGAGAATGCGGGGCTTAGCGCAGGAGTAAGAAGCCCAACTACAACTACACATCAGATACTCATAGTGCGCAAATCACAAGCATATTGTTCAGTCATAATATTAAGTCGTAATCTTGTTTATTACGTCCAGGAGCCTTTTGTCTAGCCTCATTTTTAACGTGGTATCTCCTACATGTGATCATTAGGTCCATCCATGCCAGGTCCAGGTCCGCCTGCTCTGCCCATCTGTCGAGCCTTCAACAACTCGTCACATAGCAGAAGGTTAGACGCGATACTAGAGCTAGAGGCAATGCAATTTCGCAGAACTCGGTAAGAATCGAAGACACCCTCAAGCTCGGGGTCCATGGGCTCACCGGTCTCAAGGTTAAGACCGACAACGTTGCCGTCGGCGTACTCATCCTGCAGATCCGCAACTGCAACTAGTTAGAAATGTCTTGAAAAATTGTAACCAAGAAACTTACGAGCATCCTGAATGTCAAGGCCAGCGTTGGCAGCCAGAGTCTTGGGAATAATAAGAAGAGCATCGGCGAAGGCTGAAACACCCCACTTGGCCTTACCCTTGACAGACTTGGCAAAGGCATCACTCTTCAGGTGAGAAGCGCAGGCAACCTGGAAGGCACCAGCTCCGGGAACAACGGACTTGTCGACAATCATGTTGTAAACACTTCGCAGACCATCTCGAACGGCGTCAGTCACCTGGGCGATGGTGTGTGCGTTGGGTCCCTTGATCATAAGAGTAACGGACTTGGGGTCTTTAACCTCCTCAATAAAGGTGAACTTCTCCTCGCCGAGTGTTTGCTCGTAGACGAGGCCAGCCCAACCCAGAACCTCCTCGGAAAGGTCATCGACACTGTTCTGAGCAGTACCACCGCAGACAAGCTGAAGTCGCTCCATGTTTCTTCGCTTAGCTCGTCGGAGAGCAAGAATGTTGTTCTTGGCCAGGACGTCAAGAGACAGGGGGTCAATACCCTTCTGGTTGATGACGACGAAGTTCTTTGTGCCATCGTTACCGCAAAGCTCCTTCTTCAGCTCAACAATCTTCTTGAGCTTGGCATCGACGAAACGACGCTCACTCTCAACAAGCTTATCACGCTGCTCAGCGCTAGAGTAGAAGAAGCTCGAGTTAATCTCGGTCTTCTCATACTCCAGACTGACGTTGAGGGTGAGGATGTAACAGTTCTCAAGTCGCTTAGGCATATCGGGGTGACGAGCACCGTGGTCGAGGGCCAGTCCACGGATCAGCCGAGTGTCGGCGGCTGTTCGGTGCTGCATTTTCATAATCTCCACCATGTGCAAATCGGGCTTCGCGGGTGCCTCGTAGATGGCAAGAACGGCATCGACAATATCGGGAGTGAGGTTAGCGGCCAAAGTCGCGTTGAGCTTGGTAGCGAGCGATGTTCGGGCGACGCTGAGGAGGAGTTCTCGGTCAACCTCCTTGGCGAGCTTGAAACCGTCGAGGAACTACAACAATAAGCCGACGTTCTAGAGCGGAGAGGCGTGAAACTCACCTTGAGAGCCTCGATCTTGGCAACCTCGAAACCATCAGTGATGATACGAGGGTGCAGTCCTTCTGAGATATATCGGTCTGCTTGCTTGAGAAGCTCGCCAACCAGCATAACCACAGAGGTTGTTCCGTCACCGCAAATATCGTCCTGAGCGGTCGCAGCTCGGGCAATCATAACGGCGGTGGGGTTCTGTATTTGCATCTCGCGGAGAAGAACGTTTCCATCCTTGGTCAACTTGATCTGAGGGTGTCGGTCAGTTTTAGGGGTCGTCGAGGGGCATTTTGATAGAGAACGGTACCTGTCCCGCACCGTCGACAAGCCTAGGAAACTGTTAGTTTTCAAAAACAAATCAATTTGGCCCAAAAAACACTCACATCTTAATAGTGCCCAGGGGGCCCAAGTTGGACTTGAGGACATCCTGTAGACCCTCACCAGCGCTAATGTTGACTTTTAAAGCTTCGCCCCTCCTCTGCGACAACGGGGTTAGCAGGCTGCAAGGCCACTTGTCTGCGGGGGGGTTTTCAACGAACTCGGGACTCGGCCTTGGGGTTGAGAAGTTGTGCGGCCGACATGATTGTAGATCTCCTGTAGGCACGAAGGCTATATTGAGATCAAAAAGGTCGAGGCTTGAAAAAGCGGTAGTAGGTGTTGATGGAGGTTTCGCGATTTCGTAATCGCACAAGCTTGCACCAGCTGGTCACAGGCAATAGCGAACGGGCTAGGCTGGGACATTTTTTCTGCCCCTCCTGCCCTCCAAGGGGTGAAAGCGGTGTAAGGTGGAAGCACAGCGGGGTTTGGTGAGGGGCCAATCAGTGGAGGTTTGGCCTATATATCATGGTATTGATTATCTGCAGCTATTATTGGTTTAACCCAGTACTTGATGATGAGTCCTCCTATAAGAAGGGGTGTGATCTAAAGAACTGTTCTCACTTTATGGCATAGCTCTTGTTTCTTTGATATATCACATTTCACTAACATGTCTACATTCGCTACTATCCGTCTTTTGGTGTCCATGTCCACGAGATCATGATATTTATGGAGTACACAAGTTTATGTCGTTCCTGTTCACTAACACTTCAACCACTCAAGAAGCTCTATGTCTTCATTCATTTCAACGCCAATTCATGCAGTCTCTCGAGACATATCCCATCTAATTACACTCCGCCCGATGCTTCTTCCAATCTTTCTTTTGGCACTCGCCAGAACAGTATTTGACCTTTTGGCAGCGTGAGCACTTCTTTAGAGTTACTCCCGTTTGACCCTCTGGCTTTCCACAGCTTCTGCATCGCTCAATCCGAGTGGCTGGGTTTCCCATGTTGGGAATCTCAGCAGGGTCAATGACTTCTTCGTTGAACGGAATTGCATATGTTGGACTGATCGCAAGACGAACTGCATTCGGTGCCGCATTCTCCCACTCAGGCAAGGATACGAAGTCTTCAGGCAGATCTCCGTTTCCACAAGAGCAGAGAACCTGCTCACCATCTTTGAGACTCAGCGGGATAGTCGCCCCTTTCTTCTTGTACTCACAGCTCTTGCTGTGAGGCCAAGTCCGGCATCGTTCTACCATAGAGGGAAGAGCTTTCTTCCAGAGATCTAGTTCTCCGTCATCCACGTCAATGCTAGCACACTCAAGTTCCCTGAGAACTAGTAGGAACGACTGCATTCGCGCGGATGTGACAAGGTCCATGGTGAATGGAATGACAGCTGCGTCAAGAACAACAGAAGCAGCATCGCCATCAATCCTGATGGCTGATACAAAGATTAGCATATGGATTCCACCCCGTTTCGGGTGGCTGATAGCAAACAAGCCAGTCTGGCCACCCTGTAATCCCGAGGCAATCATGAACATGGTAAAGACGGATTCTTTGAAGTTTACAACCGGATCGTGCGAGATGTCGTTCTCGTCACGCGTGTTACGGAGATGTTTTTCTCGTGCTGAAAATTGTAGCGAGGTTAAAGTCGTCATCCAGCGGTTTCTGTCTTTGCTCTCCAGGTCGAGAACAGGGAGATTGTTCAGATTCAGGTGAGTTATGTTGAAAGTGGCCGGGACACCAGAAGCAGAGATTGTCGAGGGATACAAAAAGTCCAGAAGCTCAGGAGAGGACCCTGGCTGTGCCAGAAGCGCTACTAGTTCGATGTAACCTGTTGTTCGAGCAACTCGTGATTTCAGCCCATCCTTTGTGACGGGTACTGGAAACTTGAGAGGACAAGTGTACTGGTTATCGCCAAACACAATATCAATGGTAAAAGGGTTTCGTTGATGGAACTCGATCGGAACCTTATCCTTAAGAAGTGCCTTGCCTTTCTTTGAAGTGATGTCCAAATGTCCGGTAATAGCAGTGATGACAGACTCTGAAGGTGTTATCTCAAGCAGAATCTTTGTTGTCTTGTCCTCTTGGCCTTGGTTCACAGAGTTCTCCAGAGGCTTCACAACACTGCATAGCAGAGGGTAAGCGCTTTGTCCAGGCAGATGCTTCGTCACAAACACGTTTGACTTGTCAGCAGTACGGGTCTCGAAGACAGTCATGGTCATTCCAAGAATAGGGCCGAAGACGAGAGAGTTCTGCCCCGTCGGTGGGACACAGAGTCCTACCAAGGCTGAGTTGGGTTCGTTCTGCAGAGTTGAAGTGGGCACGTAGAAAGATGCAATGAGAGGAGAATCTCCAGCCCAGCCATCCCGGTCTCTTTGAATCGTGACTTCAAACTCATCCTCATTGGGCATCTTCCTCGTTTCGATATTGCCAAAAGCAATCTGAACATCTCCAAACATGTTTTGCCATGCTTCCGTGGCTCCATGGCTGGACCTCACCGACCCAACAAGCGGGGGCGAGGCCAGCTTGGCGCCCGGGTTCTTATGCTTGTAAAGTCGATTCACAGCTTGCCTAGGAATCACGACTGTGATGGCGACCACTGGAGGAAGAGACTTCCAACGGTTGAAGCCCCCATTCTCAGGGATACTTCTGCTCTCTTGTATCAACCAAGGCTCGGTGTTGACACCATGGAGGTGGAGCTGGAGGCAAAGATCCTGCATGCCATTACTAGCCAAGAAGAAGCGATGATCTTGAGCGATAGTATCGATCAGTGATGAACACATGTTTGACCACTCAGTAGCGACTCGGTTCATGACGATTTTGAGCATAGCGGCGAAGCTTGTACGGATAAAGTGAGTATAGGACATTGCTCTCTGATGCCCATCTTCTGCCTTGGATATGTTTTCGGCCTCGAACATGTAATCGTAGAGTGGTGAGAGGAGCTTAATCAATTGCTTCGAGTCGATGTGCAGCTTTCCATGCCTGGCCTGGCTAGAGAACTGGTTATCTCGTTTCCAAGCCAGTCGGTTACGCGTTTGAGTCTCTCCCTTTGTTTCAGTCATTAACCCAAGGAAAATCTCATCTACGTGTGATTCAACCTTGGCATTGGTCCAGTACTGCACAGGGCTGAACCCAAGGAGTAGCGAGATGGTAGGCGCATGGCCACAGAGAAGCTTCTCAAGGGCATTTTTTCGTGAACCTTCAGGCTTGATCAGCAGCTCCGTGAACAGCGACGACCATGGCTCATCTTTCAATAGAGGGCCAGCTGCAACAAGAATATTGAGGGCACCAATGTGATCACATAAGTTGGAGGTGTCGATGGTATCAAAAGACGATGGCCCCGAGCCGCCCTTGCCGTAGCTCTTCGAGTCCAAGATCAATGGTCGTGAGTCCCAAGTCCTTCGATACAGATTGGCGGGTTTTCCAGTTGCCTGTGCGGTTTGGAAGCTATGACAAAGAGTCAACGCATCTGCCACGGCAAACCGAATAACTATGTTCTCCTTCAACGATTTGAACGCAGATATCCACTCATTGAATTGAACCTTGGCTGCGCTGGAAGCGGCAAATCCCTGCATTGGTTCCTTGGACTCGAGGGGCGAACCATCAAGAAGGGCAGCATATGCCGTAGCCAGATGAAAGCCTAGGATAGGGTCACTTCCGTAATGCAAGAGACTATCTTCCGAGAGAAGACTAGCAAGGAGCGGGTTTGGTAGCTTGTCTTCGGCCTTGCGCGGCGTGACTGTGCCATCTTTCCAATACTGTTCAGATTCCTCAAGAAGTCCCGATCCTGCCTGTAGTGAAAGCGGTGCAGCTGAGCGCATAGCTGTCACGTTGGTACTCCCTTGGAACCTTTCCGCACGACAGTCCCTGGACGGCTGGATGTTCTCCTGAAACGTCTCCATATGACTATCCGACTGACATTTGGCTGCTGCAGTTCTAATGGACATCCATACGTGACGAACATCTGACAGAGTATCGGCATCGCAAAACCGAAGATATTTGCCATAGCTGCTGTTGTTCCAGTCATCAAGAGACTTTGATATGTTTAGTAACTTGGCAGCTGTTTCCGACACAGCAGAGGCAGTCTCTTCATCCACAAAAAGGTGGTAGTAAACATTCCAGAGCTGCTCGTTGCTCAACTTACAATCCTCGTCCAGAAGGAAAGTCAAGAAGGAAGCATTTCGGGCTGTGTCTGGTCAGCGACTATCATGTGCTTGGGTACAGGGTAACTCACCAATGATGGGCTCGATCACATCACAACAGGTAATGTCAATATTTCTCTGTGCTACTTCAGTCAGTTACTTGTCACATAAAATGCAAGTCAAGACTCACGCAGCCCCTTTTCCAGATAAGTGGTGTAGAAAATATTACGCAGGTCACCACAGCCGAGTAACAGAATGTCTACATCCTGCCCTTGAGGTACTGATTTTGTCAAGCTGGTAGCTGGGGTATTCCCAGCGGCGTAAAGAAAGCCAGTTTTGACGGCGACAGTTGGGGTCAACATGGTTAATCACCCTTGAAAGAGTGTCTCACGGTTGTTGGCTGCTAGATATCAGAATGAGTGAGGTTGTGGTGTCGAATAAAGAATGTGATGATGGGAGGTTTTAAGCTGGAGTATTGAGAAGACAAGCTTGGGGAAAGGTACGGATAGAATATGTGGCTGCGTCTGTCTTATGAGTGGAGAATTATTAGTGAGACGCTGGTTGATCAATGCCACGCAATAGAATAGAGCACGGAGATGTTAACACATAGCCTGAAGAATGTTTGGTAACATGCAGAGACTTTTTATGTATACAAAATAGATAATTGTAGATATTCACTGCACATGGTTATGGTTATGGATGTTGAGTGTTTGCTGTCAACAAAACACATGCAACAAAATACAACCGTTGACTGTTTAAAGTCAATTAACATTTTACATCACCATCAACAGGTAAAAAAGTTAAAATCATCAATCAATGATATCTCATTGGTAATTCAACTACCAAGAATAAAAGCAAAAGCCTCAAAACATAAAACTCCGGGCGGCTCAAGAGGTGTACGAACACCCGACCGCATTGAGACCTTTGCTTTCTAACGATCCAATTTCCTTATCCCAAATCATAAAATATCCCATTCATCTCCATTCGCCTGTTTGTCCCGATATGACAATTAAATCCCTTTTGAAACCCGATGATGAAAAAAAAAACGAATACCCGATAAAACAACCCCCAAGCCTTTTTTGACCTTCTTCCTTTCCTTGTTGTACATGACCACTGTCGTTTGAGCATTACATGGCTGGATGGCGATAAAAGCCCCAGGGCGCGGGCGTGAGCGTGAGCGTGAGCGTGAGCGTGAGTATCGTGAACATGAGATGTCGCTTCTTCTGGAAGCTGATATATGCTGTTCGGAGCAAAAGCAAAAGTACACCGCTGATTAAGTTACGAAGATGAACTTGTTTTTCGCTGTACAGAAATCAAAACGTAAAACAATGCAGATGTGCTCCGCTTAGTTGCTTCCAAAGAAAACATCGTCGTTGTTGTTGGCAAACATGCCGACGTTGTCAAAGTCATCCTCGTATTTGCCCATCACGAGCATGTTGGATTCGCGATCCAGTTGGATAAGATCCTCTTCGTTGGTGAATGCGTACAGCATGTCGTCGTCCTGGTTACTCATTGACAGGGGAAGAGTAGCGGCCATGGTCGCTGAGGTCACGAATGTTGTTGTGCCAGGAAGAACGGTTAGATCGTCGTTGTTGAGAGAGGGGTTGGCGTCCACTTCAAAGAAGTGAGTGGCCGGAGGAGAAGACGATTGTGAGAGCTCAGGAGGTGTGTTGTATTGGCTTCCGGCACTCTTGGCTGGGGACGCGGCGTGCATGGAAGTGTTGTCCATGATGGCTTCAGGAGAGACGTATGAGTGCACGCTGCCAGTGGAGGGAGAAGAGGCATATTCTTGGAGGGCCGCGGCAGTCAGGCCAGTCATGGGCGCTGAAGAGACGGCAGCAAGGTTCTGGCTCTGAGAGGTCATTCCGATGTCCATCATGTCGTCAAGCATGAATTGTTCTGGTGAGTTGACAGCTGAGCTGTCCGAGCATGCAGAGAAAGACGACATGGAGCTGACGGACATGTTCTTCTGGCGGGTCCTTGCTGACTTCTCCATGCGAGTCTCGATATCGGGACGGCTCTTCTTGGGAGGTCTGCCTCGCTTGACAACCTTGCGGACAACGTTGTCGAAGGCGCCAATGCACATGCCTCTTTGACGGTGACGCGTGAGAGCGTCGTGGCGAGCAAAGCTGTTGCCACACTCACAAGGGTAGGGCTTGACTCCAGTGTGAATCTTGGCGTGTCGCTTGAGGTCGTGCTGTCGCACGAAGCACTTCTTGCATGTGGGACATTGGTACTGACGGTCGTTGAGGTGAGTTTGGACGTGAGACTTGATGTTCTCTTTGCGACCAAACTTCTTACCGCAGTCCTCGAATGTACATGTCCACTTGCCGTCATTCGCGTCAGGGCCGCTGATGAACTGGGCGATCTCGTCCTGTGTGACGCCGGTCTCCGTCTTTGTCTCCTCGATGTTGATGCTGGCAATGCTAGCGGCACTGGCGATACTAGCAACGGATTCCGTGCGACGGTGGGGGGAGTCACGGCGAGAGGGTGTTTGTGAAGGGGTACCAGAGATAGAGTGAGCACTCATGGGGTAGAGATCGGGCTTGTTGTCGAATGAGCCAATGAACTGTGCCATTTGGGGAGTGTTGGGGGTGGATTGTTGTGGTATTTGGTGGCTGAGGGTGAGACCGTGGATATCTTCCCGGCCATAGTCGCTCTCGATCTTCATGAACTCATTGCCAAAGTTGTTCATGTTCATGTAATCGGGAGTCGACATCGGCAATCCATTGAAGGAGGCCTCGGGAAGAGTATTTGACCGAGCTGGGCTGGACATGACTTGGTCTGAGTGTTGTCTGATGTCCTGGAAGATAGTTTGAGCCCTTCGGTTTCCTCCTCGGTTTCTCACGGGCTTGATGGTCTCCTCCATTGACTCGTCATAGCCATCAGCGAAACGGCTTGGAATAGTCTCATCCTTGACCAATCGGTCGTGGGGAGTCTCAATTGGTGTAGGTGGAAAGTAACCTTGGTGGAGGTTAGTCGCCTTGGGCATTGTCATTGTCCAGCTGAGGAACTGACTTTGTGTAGTTTGGCTCTGGTTTTGGTTTTGGTTTTGGTTTTGGTTTTGGTTTTGGTTATGGTTGGGGGGAGTTGCTGGTCTATTTGTGTCCAAGTTCTCAAACTTGTTTACGCGGTCCAAGATACCACCGCTCACCCTCCTCACGGTCCTCTTTGCGCTGGAGGTATCACCTTCAGATGCCCAGCCTTGGGCAGAGGACCCCTCAGAAGGGAAGCCGATGAAGGTCGGAGTCGAGATAGCACTGTCATTGTTAAAAATGTCAAATTCCTTACCTCCCGACATGTTGTCGCCGTAGCCAGCTTGTTGGCCCTTGCTCATCATCACGTTAAGGTCAGTGTAGGGATCAAAGGGGAGTGAGCTAGGGTCAAAGCAGGACGGGTCGAATCGTTGTGTCTGAGGAGTTCCGTGAGGAGACATGAGGAAGTTCTCATTTCCAGTTGGCGCCAGGTTGACGTAAGGGTTCTGCGTGCCCGGGCGTGCTTGAATGCGTTGCTGCTGCGCTTCTCGCAGTACGTTATGCTGCGGATGATTGGCTAATCCTGTGCTGTTAGTATTTGTACTTACCATATAGTTCTGCCTTGATGATGTTGCTGGTGATGCTGAGCTGTTTTGACGTCGAATGTCTAGGCTGAGACCGCGGCGGTGAGCGGTTTGTCGTTGTGTTGTAGGCAGAGTAGGAATCTTGACACCCTCAAAAGCAGTCGGTGTCGAATTTTGACGCCGATGCTGCTTTTGCCGGGCGTGAAGTCCTGTGGGATTGGACAGCATTTTGTCGCAAGGGGAGTCCGGAGTTGAAAATTGTCGTTGGTTGATATATTGTCAATGGGAACCTTTGGGTCCGAAACTGTTTGCCATTCCATGTCAACCAACTTGATGAATATGATATTGGCTATTTTTTCTTTTTCTTTGCTTACCTCACGCAGCGCAAGCACAGAGCGCCGGGCTGGTTAAAAGAGTGTTGTTGTTCTCAGTCGATGTCGACTTTGCGATATAAGTTGTGGTTTGGTTACGCCTTTTTTCAAGGCGATGAAGTTGGTAGGTGAAAGTGCTCGTCTGTGATTGAGCTCTCTCTAGGAATTGGATCGATGCGCTGTATTGTACAAGGTCTTCTTGAAGATAGTACAATGCAAATACAGTATGTATGGAGTAGTTGTGATGCTAGATACTATACAAGAGGAGCAGTGTGGATAGCTTTGGGCTTGGATCTTTGGGGTTATCGTCAAGATCTACTAATTGTAAACACGCATCTACATCACCAGGGCAACCGGCTCGACCACCTCAATCCAGCTTCACCCACCTTCAGCCCGTCACCCTGGCACGCCTGGCACGCCTGGCGCTCCCTGGCGGCTAAAGGAGCGCTAATGGGAGCTAAAAATCGCTTGGTAGCCAACTTCTGAGACGTGACCCGGCGACCGACTCACGGAATATGGGAATATCGCCACTCACGGCAGCTTTGTAAGGGTTTACTTTGAGTCTCACCGAATGAGTATATCTGTGATGGTTTTCACCGAGATTGTATAATCTCTGATTCAGCTCGATTATCATGCCATTCAGAGCAAAACTCAAATCAATTCAATCCTCTCACCAAGAATACCCCAACAGCTTGATATCTCATACGGGAATAGCATCATCGGCCTATTCCCTGTTGCTACCCATAACAACGTCGGATTCCAGCACATGTCTCACTTACACCGGCGAAAAAAAACAACCCTTGCAGCTCATGCGATGACGTCTTGTTTCAGGATCAACAGGACTACAAAGACCAGGCTGTCTCAGCTAGCATCACCACGCCAAAGCCAGGCTTCTCTTCCATACCAGGAAAAGATGTTCCATTGGACTTTGAAGACGCCTAAAGGGCCTCCAACGTGCGTTATCATTCCTACCAAACAATTGATGGCGATATGCTGTGTTACCATTACCTCTTTGTTCACAATGGCGTTGCCTAGGTTCCCTGGTCCATGACTGTACATTCAGCTCCTCAGTTTGGTCGGCTGAGGCGTGAGGCGTTCTGCAGCACCAGGAATGACCTGGGCTTCTCGATCTTTTAGCATTTGATCTGCTCCATGTTAGACATTGTATGCACACAGAATGTTCGTTACGAATCAATCTACCCCGTGATACACCCGATCATTGTCTATGGAGTCGAGGCCAAAGCTTACCCTTTGTCACAGCTTGCAGTCGCTTACACCATTCCCATGATGTTGAATCATACATGCATACCTAGTAAACAAACGGCTTTGAAGTGCCTAAACTTTAGAGTGCCTGCATATACTTTTTACTGGCGCAAGATAATGTGTCCTCTAAGGCTCAAAGTTTACGTAGTCAGTCATTGCGCTTCCCGTGTGTTTATTATTCGATTTGAGTTTTGCGCCTACGATTATCATACCATTTCGGCCCTTTTGGGTGAGGAAAAATGCCACGAAATGTTCAACAAAAACTGTTAATCGGGTCAAGACTGAAGTCACTAACATATGATAGCGCCTCGGCTAAAACATTACCTTACAATATTAATAATTAAGAAGTTCGTACACCACTCTTAAATGGTCCAGGGTAATCAAGTTATAGCTAGGCCAAATAGTATACTACTTGAAGATATATATGGTCGACTGGTTTCAAGTGCAAGCAGACTACATACCACGGTACGATGTCCACTCAACTGTCGGGACCGTTTCTCAAGTCAAAGTCAGATAAACTATAAGATTCATGCGCTGGAGGGTCAACCCGCTTAGATTTATGGGGGTTTCTTGGTCTTTAAGGTCTGTAGACAAAACGCTCCCGGGTTGCCGATGGTGACGGCCCCACACGGCCGGCATTGCAGATATCCATTTCTGATGGAGGGTTGATGCCAACTGACATCCAATGTTTAAACGGTTGGCGGGACCAGTGAACTTTAGCAACTTGGCATGCATCTGATGTGCAGGACGATCGAGTTATTCTAACAAACTAACGATTTTCAGCTTGTGGTGGGTTGTTACTTGTTACAAATCAATGTGCGGTTTAGTGGGTAGGTGTAACTTTTACCTAGAGGCCTGAGAGATACACCGGCAAGGCAGGTGAGAGGCTTAGGTATCTTAGGTAAGGTACCTAGGCAACTTAAACTCATCCGCGCTCGGCACTGGCTCTAAATTACCAGTTCGCACTTGAGTATGTGTTCCTGCTAACCTTAGACCAATGTGGAGGAAGCTACTATATAGCTTCGATCGATGCTGGCAGCTGCTATGCATTAATGCTACCGCGTTACGCAAGTGAATCACTGTGAAGAGTAAGGTAGGCGGTAGCTTCCTTTATATGAGACTTCCTAGAAACTCTTTCTCGTAAACCCAGAGCATATTCTCTGGTTCCATCTTTCAAGACAACAAACGAAGCATCTCCACTGAGAGTCTCTGTATCTGGGGACCGAATTATCTGCGGCTATATCCCCTGCACGCAAGCACGATGGATTCCGGCTTGATAACCTTCAACAAGTGTGAAACCATAGTCAGGTCCGAGGACCCTGTCTACGTTACTACATTCTTGCGAGACCTCAGGCGCCACATCGACGCGACTGGCAGACATACTATTCTTTACGCTGGGTATCTACGTGCTTTACAACTCTACGGCAACGAGAATGCTTTCGAACTGGGACCGAAGGAGAAGTTGAACTTCGAGAACTGCAGAGATTTGGAGATATGTCGAGCTGCAGCGCGAAATGATGGTTACAATCCGAGCGATGGCAGGACCAGCCCATGGGCGGGTGTATACTTTTCGACTGAATACATCACGACATACCCAGGACCTCTTAGCACCTTTTTAGCAACCGTTGGAGAGGCTTCTTCAAACACTTCTGAGAGTTCGAGTAGCGATAAATCTTCTCAACAAAATCTTATTGATTTGCGCATGTCCGACTCTTCCCTTCCCACCGTTCGACAGTACAAGAAACCAGTGGCTCTTCGAGGCATGAGTGGTAGCCGCGTGGTCGAAAGAAGTGACTTTGGGAACACCTGTGTCGGTGGGATGGAAATGGTTTTCGTGGTCACAGAACTACTTGAGCGGGTTGTAGAGGGCGATCTCAGTGATGAATGGAAAGTTGCAATCAAGGAGACACTCCATTACATTGGAGGCTCGCAGAACATGGGAGAATTCCTCGATTTGATGTACGAGAGATTTCCCAAGCAGGAGGAAATTTCTGTGGCATCAACCGTTGGCCGCCGGCTGCGTGGCATAGGCCCGAGCCTACTTTGAAGAAGTCAATGTCGGTATTTACTCACTCAACTGCTTGTGGGCAGCGAGAAAAGGGGAAGGCCAATTTCGTCAACATTGTTCCTCTATAATATGATATCCTACTGGGCTCCTAGTGGATGGTGCGTAGTAGTTACATATGGAAATCGACTCATAATAGCACGGGCCCATGATGTGCAGGCAGTTTGCTGGCCACGATGGATCCTCCCGACGAACTATATGTACGACACGATAACATGCGGGGCAGGACTGGGACGAGCGTGCATAATAAAGAGTACCTAGTATAGACCCTTGAACTGAATAGACGGTACATTCGACCAGAGTCTCAACGTTTGAACTTAATGAAAGAGTGCGAGTTTGATAAATTATTCGGATTAAGTCGGTGTAGCGATATTAACGGGTATCTGATTGGCCCATAGCAGCTCCAGAGTCAACAGCCACTAAGAGTTACCACAACAACCTTGAAAGTCCAGGGGTCTAAAGGCGGGACACCATCCTTGAAGCTTGGGGAGTCACTCAGGTCACTCACCTCGAACAAAATCACCCGGTTTCCTCCAGCCGCAGAATATCTCGCCCACTGCGATTGGCTGATCTTTGATTTTCCCAGGTTCTCTCCATCCAAGGCAAGAGACTCAGCTTTTTATCGCATCTCCCTGCCGCCCGACAACTGTGACCCTCTTTTGCCTACAGTGAAGCAGAAACGCCAATCGTCCTTCGCCTTTGGCTCTGACGACAAGCCGGACCGACTCCTCGTCTTGCCTTCGTTCCATCTGCCGCCATGTCGGGACATTCTCATAACACCCATAGAGGGACCCCCAATCGCAACCAGGGCCGTGGTGCAGTACCATTCACCAGCAGCCCCGGCGGTGGTTCCAACATCCCTCGTCCTGTCCTCGAACCCTCACCGCCTACCGAGACTGGATCTGCGGTCAGCGCCAGTCGTCAGAAGCAGAGCAAGCGTGATGAGGTTCGTCACGATACACCCTCTTGGCTGCCCTCAACCTGCGGAATATGCCTCGAGATACTTCGAAAAACAAGGTTGCTAACCTTTCAACTCAGGCCATCCGAAAGAAGCTCGAAAATGATCTCTCAAAGAAGAAGAACCTCACAAGCCGAGCTCGCCACTCCCGAAAGGCTCCTCCCGGAACTGTTCTCGCCCTGAAGCCTAGTCAGGCTCTTCAGATCAAGCCTGGTACTACCGTCTCTGAGGCTGCTCAGTTGATGGCTGCGAAGCGGGAGGACTGTGTCTTGGTTACCGACGATGACGACCGAATTGCTGGTATCTTCACCGCCAAGGATCTTGCGTTCCGTGTTGTGGGAGCTGGACACAAGGCCTCTGCCATTACTATTGCCGAAATCATGACCAAGAACCCTCTCTGTGCTCGAACCGATACCAGTGCTACCGATGCCTTGGATCTTATGGTCCGAAAGGGATTCCGACATTTGCCAGTTATGGACGAGAACCAGGATATTTCGGGTGTGCTAGATATTACCAAGTGCTTTTACGATGCTATGGAGAAACTTGAGCGTGCCTACTCGTCTTCCCGAAAGCTTTACGATGCCCTCGAGGGTGTCCAGTCTGAGCTAGGCTCTACTCAACCCCAGCAGATTATCCAGTACGTCGAAGCTCTGCGCAGCAAGATGTCTGGGCCTACTTTGGAGACCGTGCTTAACGGTGTCCCCCCCACCACCGTGAGCGTGCGAACTTCGGTCAAGGAGGCTGCCCAGCTCATGAAGGAGAACCGGACAACTGCTGTTCTTGTTCAGGATCAAGGTGCTATTACGGGTATCTTTACCAGCAAGGATGTCGTTCTGCGAGTTATTGCACCTGGTCTGGACCCCGCCAACTGTAGCGTCGTGCGTGTCATGACCCCACACCCCGACTTTGCTCCCATTGATATGACCCTCCAGGCTGCTCTCCGCAAGATGCATGGTAAGTTTCTTCAGTGATTATACGTGGCACCGCTAACAGACCCTAAGATGGCCACTACCTGAACCTGCCAGTCATGGACGGCGGTGAGATCGTTGGTATGGTTGATGTTCTCAAGCTCACCTATGCTACACTTGACCAGATCAACGCTATGTCAAACAATAACGATGGTGAGGGTCCTGCTTGGAACAAGTTCTGGCTCTCGCTAGACGCCGAGACCGAGTCCATGATGTCGGGAGAGGGTAGCCAAGCTCAGCACACAAACCTTGGTTCTCGCCTTACATCCCCGGATATGGTTCGGGATCGCATCAACGACAGTGTTGCTCCAGGAGACTCAGCCTCTCACGTCGGCATGGATTCGCCTCCTCGCTCTCTTCTCCCTGATGTTCTCGAACATCAGCTTCCCGAGGAACTGCCCTTCCCTTTCAAGTTTAAGGCCCCATCTGGCCGAGTTCACCGCATGAAAATCACTGCTACAGAGGGAATTGAAACTTTCGTCAATGCTGTAGCCTCCAAGCTCGGTGCGGAGGCAGACAGCATCGGTGGAGTCCCTCCTGTTGTTGATGGCAAGATTGTGGGTGATGGTTTTGGCCTGAGCTTCTTGGACGATGAAGGAGACTCGATTTCCATTACAACCGACCACGATCTTCTTGAGGCTGTTATTCTTGCTCGTCAAGCGCATCATGACAAGGTCGATCTCTTTGTTCATGATCCTGAGAAGCCCCCTGCTTCTGCAGCTGCTCCCGCCACGCCCTCAATCTCCACTGGCGCCGGTCTTCGGGAGCGCCGTAAGTGGTGGCCTGAAGAGGAAGATGAGGAAGATGAGGATGAGGACGACGAGGAAGAACACCACGCACGGCGACACCGCAAGAACCGTGCCCCTGCCCACCAAGCCCCGGAGCAGCTTATTGCCGGTGTGCCGAACGAGCTTATTCTCCCTGGCGCCATTGTCACATTGGCTGTTGCCATCGTTGGTGTCTTTACCATAGCCAGGCTCAGCAGCCGGTAAAGGCATTCACCTTTTCAGCTTAATGACATGATGAAGACTGGGGAGCTTGAGTGTAGATATTGAGAAAGAGAAAGTTGTGCTTCATAGTAGATTACCCTTGCAAAATTAATTCATTGCTAAATCAATTTCATTTGTTAAATAAAATCAATTGACTTTCTGCTCTTATTTGTGAGAATCGTGGTTATGATGAGCCGTGAGGGTTGGTGTTAGCCGGGCCGGAAAATCTCTCCGCCCGGCCCATTGGCCATAGCCAAATTTTGGCTGCTGTCGAACGACCATCACGACAATCGAGTAATCTCCAAGTCGTCGCCATGATCCTGAGGAACGCCCACGTGCGGCATTGTGAGTCAATTGCGATGGAGCCTTCCCCAGTAATATGCTGACATGCCCAGGCCGCCACACATTGGCGTCTCCCATCTCCAGGTCTCTCGCTCGGCAATTGTCCACCCAAGTCACCACCAAAACCGAGACCACACCTGAAGTGAAGGATTGGACGACGTCTCAGCCTTCCGCCGCTCCTCCTAAGATTGTTACAGCGGCTCGAAAGAAGCAGAGAATTGTGCAGGATGGTATCCTCTCCCTCAGGACCAATTCTGCCCACGAGCACAAGGGTAGTACATGGACGACACCTCACAAGAACTCGAACTCTGCGACTCCTGCGACGCCTGCTCAGCAGTACAGGGAATGGAAGCGTATTCAGGCCAACACACGAAGTCTCGGCTCAAAACTCGAGAAGCGATATATCCCGACCGAGCTTGTCAACAACCCGCCTGGACCCGAGGATATCACCCTGGAGATGTTGATGGCTTCGCAAACGCACATTGGACACAAGACTTCGCTGTGGAACCCCGCCAACTCTCGATATATCTACGGTGTGCGTCAGGGTGTCCACATCATCTCCCTCGAGACAACTGCGGCACATCTTCGACGAGCGGCTCGTGTGGTGGAGGAGGTCGCGTACAAGGCTGGACTAATTCTTTTTGTTGGAAACCGCAAGGGTCAGATGGAGATTGTGACCCAGGCTGCTGAGATGGCTGGTGGTTGTCATTTGTTCACCAAGTGGACACCCGGAGCTATCACCAACCGAGATGTTATCTTGAAGATGGCTGGTACAAAGGTTGTGGACCATAAGGACAAGGAGCTTCCCGGCTTCGAGAACTACAGAGGTTCTGCTCGACCTCTGATGCCTGATCTGGTTGTTTGCCTGAACCCCCTTGAGAATTACACTCTTCTTTACGAGTGTGGTCTTAAGAGCATTCCTACGATTGGTGTTATTGACACCAATGTTGACCCATCATGGGTAACCTACACCATTCCTGCTAACGACGACAGGTAAGTGCCTCAGTGAATTTTGATTCTGAGCAATACTGACAAACTACTAGTCTACGAGCCATGGCTGTTGTTGGTGGTGTCCTTGGCCGAGCTGGTCAACGAGGTCAGCAACGACGCCTAGCGGATGCCAAGAAGGACAAGGCGACCTGGGAGAACCCTCCTGATCTTGTCCAGCACATGACACGTGAGAAGAAGGCTGCCATTGCCGAGCGCAAGAACGTCATGGGCCAAATGCAGCACAACCTTGAGGGGTTCACTGAAGAAGAGCAGAAGCTTTTACGACAACAGTTCTACGGAGAGGACCTCGAGGTTACCGAGAGTGAAATGGTTGACATGATGGGAGAGGCTGCTCTGGGAGCTGCAAAGGAGGCTGCTGCCGAGTCTGTTGCATCATTGCCTGAACAACCTATCGCCTCTGAGGCGCCGGTTGAGGCTGAGACCAAGCCTGCTGAGTCGACCTCCGCACCAGCTGAGCAGCCTGCTACCCCTAAGGCAGCACCTGAGGCTCAAGCTGAAGTCACGCCTACTGAGTCTATTTCTACTTCCCCTCAACAGCCTACTTCCTCTGAAGCAGCCACCCAGTCTCCCGAGCAGCCTGCTGCCCCTGAAGTTGTGGCTGAAGCCCAGTCCGAGATTCAACCTGCCCAGTCTACACACAACTCTGACTCTAGGCTGACAACCATAGAGGAGCAGTTGTCAGGACTCAAGAATGCAGCGGAGGCGATCGAGGCCGATATCAAGAGCGGCAAGAAGTAGAAAAGCAGTGTACAATATTGAAGATGTATAATAGTCTACGGGAGAAATAGAGTAAGGAAGCGATGAATGCTCGTATGAATATAAAAACATGTATTGTATTTAACTGCTGCATATAAACTGTTGTTATACATTTGCCTTTGATCATGGCCGATCACGGCGATAGTTACTTGCCGGATAAACAATCGCCCCCAGTTTTTAAGTCGTCGGGTGGACTTACCGTTTCCAGGTGGCTTTTCTCCAGGTGACTACTGCCCCGCCTCCGTGAAATTTGGGGGGTTCCATTAGGGATGATTTGACTCGACGCAGCCTGCGCATTTCCCCTCATCACCAAAGCACATCTCAGCACAGTCACGACGAATTTCACAGCACAGCACTGCAACAAAAACAAGCACCTCACTACAACGCCCTGCACTGCATCGAATAGCGGAGCACTGGATATCCATACTGGGGCACTTACTGGATCATACTGTCACCTATTTTACAGCTAGTCCCCCGGTGGATGTTCCCCCCAGACAGTGAAGGGCGCGCTGTACTCCATACCCCAGCTGTCAAGGCCACCACGCAGCCTGCCCCAACACACTGAGACATCGCTTTTACAGCGCACCTACACAACAAGCCTAGAATTCCAGAGATCTAGGTAGAGGCTTCGGTGCGAAATCGGGATCTGAGAGAGCACTCCACCACCACGGAGTCGCCCGTAATAGTTTAGCTTTTGGACCAAGTTATTCTTATTAAATTGCCGCGGTCTGCCTCTTTCTTTTGAATTGGTATGCCTCACTCTGTGCTTTTCTTTCATTCTACACTTTTAGTCTTTGTTGGTGTTTGTTTGACGTAAGACAGCATCACCCAGACTGCGAGGATAGGTCGTAAGTGACAGGAGAATCAAAATACTAACTGTGGTTTAATAGGCATACGCACTTCATTGTCCAATCAAATCATCCTTCTACTTCTTGTCTCTCTTTCTTGTTTCAACCCCGCATAAAGGATTTGCGCCCTCCAGACAAAATGCCGGCCATGCTGGATGATCCGGCGAGCCCCACTATCTACCGAGTCTCCGGTCAGCCCCCGTACCCGGACCCGAGTAACCCCGGCTTTCCGGCCGACATCACCCCTCGGCAGGTGACCCTCCGTGATCGTCAGACCGTGGCCACTATTATCCCCTTTGCCTCGAAACACCAGGTCCCTGAGTCGCTGATCGCCTACCTATGTGACCAGATCAATAAGGAGATTGAAGGCGGCGATACGTATCCCATGATGGAGCCCTTCGCCGCCGATAAGTTCGGTTCCTACTGGTTCCAGAACTTCGGTGCTATTATGCTCCTTGGAAATGTTGAACGCGCCGAGGATGTTGTTGAAGGCAAAGATTGGTCCCACGAGTGTCTGGGAAGCTTCTATATCAAGCCCAACTATCCCGGCCGCAGCAGCCATGTGTGTAACGCCGGTTTCCTTGTCACCGATGCCGCACGTAATCGTGGCGTTGGCCGTCTCATGGGTGAGGCGTATCTAGACTGGGCCCCTAGGTTGGGTTATACCTACAGCGTCTTCAACCTGGTGTACGAGACCAATGTGGCATCGTGCCGAATATGGGATGCATTGGGGTTCAAGCGCATCGGCCGAGTAAAGGGTTGCGGAAACCTTCGCAGCTATCCGGGGCAGTTGATCGATGCCATAATCTATGGGCGGGATCTATCACCGCGCGAAAGCGAGGAACTCGTGAGTGAAGAGCGTTTCGACAAGATCAAGTTCTACCTCAAGTACGGCGAGTACCCGAACGGCGCTGACCGCGCTGAGAAAAGCAGGCTCCGCAGCGCAGCGACGCACTATAAGCTACTCGAAGGCGATAAGCTTATGCTCAAAGATAAAGAAGTGATATCAGATCCATCTCGCCAGTTCGACATTGCTCGCCAGGTGCACGTTCAGCAGCACGGCGGCATCAATAAGACTACAGCTACTATTGCAGAGAAGTACCACTGGAGTCGCATCAAGGAGACAGTCAGCGATGTTATCCGCAGTTGCGGCGAGTGTAAGGAGCTCGGCAAGACGCCTAATCCCGGCGGTGCGAGAAAAGCCACCTCTTCAAATAATCATGGCGGAGGGAGGAGGTTAGGAGGTGTAATCGGGAACTCAAATGATCACCAGGTACAAGCAACGAGTCCTCCGCCCCCACAGATGCTACCGCTGCAAGAACACAGTATGATACCGACACTCTCACAACAAAGTCCAGATCACGAGCATACACCAAGTCCCTATGCCAACCCAGCCGATATATCTCTGATGGCCCCTCCTCATACTTTGCAAAACAGCGCCATGGACCATACACTCCACTCACACAGTCCTATGCTTCAGGATCCTCCTAACGACCACCATCCACACGACCACTCTGTATATCAACCCATCGACCCGCAGATCATCAACCAGTCCTCGCCGCACGACCTGGGTCCTTTCGATCAGTACCACTCACCTGCCGACTTCCAAGCCTTGCTTAACGCGACTGAAGATGTAGGGCAAGATGTTGTGGATGGGGACTTGGCCATGTTAATAGAGCAGCATCAAGATGATGACAATGTCATGGGTGGGACAGTTGATATGGAAGGTATGGGCGTGGATGCTGATGTCGAGGCGGATAATCATGGGCTTGTACACAAGGAGAGGAGTCTGTATGATGTTGGTTTTGGAGGTCCTGGTGGGTAGTTCTCAGTGCTGCGTCTATGGCCGATACTGTTATGTCAAAGCATAAAGCGGGCGAGTTTGGATTTTGATTTTGATTTGCTTTCTTCCATTTTTGAGCATGAGCTTTATTCTTGTATACAAACACAGCAGCCAAATATTCGCTTATATTGGCATGGGCCATGCAATTCTATCCAGGGGCTACATGCCCACAACGAAACTTCTGCAGTTGTTGATCACTCGTACTATATCACTTTCACCGGGTCTTTGAGGAGAGTAAATAGAGGTCATCAAGTTTCAGAGGTCAGATAAGTCTAGGTATCATACAGATCCTTCGGCCCTTCAGCCACGACACCACCACTCCCATTTTCCACGTCTATGTATTCAGGATAAGTTAAGTTCCCCTTTTTTTAAACTTGATCATAGCATCCATCTCTCATTAGATTTTGTCCCTTTACCTCCGGGGCATGCCACGTCCACGGCCCCGCACAGCACGCTGGGCCGCACCTGGTGGTAGCTGACCAGGAGCCTGGGGCTTAGCACTCTCCTCGTTGCGGATCGTTTCATCAACACCAAGGATGAGGCAACTGGCCTCTGTAGCGGCCTGAATAGCGTTGATCTTGACAAGAGCAGGCTCCCAGACGAAACGCTCCATCATATCGGTAACACCCTCGTTCTGGAAGTCAACACCAGCCCATGTCTGGCCCTTGCGGTGCTCAACACGGAGCTTGTTGAGGATATCTGTAGCATCAAAACCGGCGTTGTCGCAAAGCTGGCGGGGGATGATCTCAAGAGCCTTGGCGAAGGACTTGATAACAGCTTGTTGCTTGGTGGTGATGTTCTTGTCAGCATATTGGTGGAGGTAGGCTGAAACCTCCATCTCAACAGCACCTCCTCCACCGACGATAAGGTGGTTTCGGATAGCTCGCTTAACAATCATGATCGCGTCGTGCAGAGATCGCTCGACCTCAGCAATGAACTGCTCAGCACCGCCTCGCAGGACAAGTGTGCAGGTCTTAGCCTCGGGGCAGTCCTCGAAGAAGTTGAATCGCTCGCCACCGATCTGGCGCTCCTCAAACTTGCCGCAGGTACCCAGGTGCTCGGGCAGGATGTCGGAGCATGTTGACTGAATAACAGCACCAGTAGCCTGCACGACACGCTCCATATCATCACCAGCAACACGTCCAGCACAGAAGACGTCGCGGTCGGCGAAAAACTGGGTAGCCAAGTCACCGATAGGCAACTTGCTGAGCACAACCTTGGCACCAGTCTTGTAGACTGCCTCAAGCTTCTTGTAGATGATTTGCCATTCGGCATCGACTATAGCCTGGTACTCGGAGACCTGCTCGACACGGACCTCGGCGTTATCCTTCTCGGCCTTGAGCTCTAGCTCGACGTTCAAGCACACAATCTTGGGTTGCTCGAAGGACTTTGGTTGTTGCTCGAAACCGGCGTAAGAGAAGGTTTTCTTGAAAGCAACTCCGTTAACGAATTGGGTCTCGGTAAGTGAACCACCGGGAATCTTCTTCATGCCGATAAGCTTCTCGTTAAGGTCGTCCTGGTCGAGTGACAAAACGGCATCGACAACCACTATAATCAGTTAGCGTGATGACCAAATATGGGTACCGGGCAATCCTGCATACTCTTGGTGAAGAAAGTCGTATTGCGCTTAATCAGCTTGCTAGTCATGGCGGTGGAAGCCAACTTGATGAGAGTATCGCGGCGGTTACCCTCATCAGTGCTAACGGCGATCTCCTTAATCTTGTTGACAGCCATCTGGGATGCCCTCCGCAGACCCTTGATGATGACCTGAGAGCTAACACCCTGCTCGACGTGCTCCTTGACCTCCTTCAGGATCTCACCGGCGAGAACAACGACCGATGTAGTACCGTCACCGACCTCGGCGTCTTGCGATCGAGCGATATCGACGAGGATTCTGGCAGCGGGGTGAACAATATCGAGGAGCTTTGCTTAGTTAGCAACGGAATGGGGTTATATGGATGTTCTTTCGAGCGCTTCGAACCTTCATGACGGTGGCACCATCGTTGGTGATAGTCTGTCGGCCATTCTCGTCAACCATCAAAAGGTCACCGCCGTAGGGACCAAGAGTGGATTTGATAGTGGCCTGGACAGCGAGACAGGCATTGATGTTGGAGACAATCTGTCCCTTGCCCTGGGAAGTATCGGTTCCTACAAGAAAGGAACATGGTCAGTAATCCGTTGCGATTATATGCGTTGGTGTTATATCGTGTTTATGCCGTCTTCTTTTGGACATATCCCCCCTAGATTTCGATTTCGAGGGGTGAAGCGGGCGGCGGTGGGGTAAAACGTACCTTCCTTGAGGACGATAATCGTGGGCGTTTGGCCTCCGAACGACATTTTGAAAGTGATGGAGCGACCCGAATCTGAGTATGAAAAGTTATACTCGTGTTGAAAGTATGCACGGGGTTAAGATTCGCTCCGTTCGGTCGGTGGGGGGAAATAAGTCGGCGGGTTCGAAGTGGGAGGAGCTGTGATGGATAGAAGCTTCCAAAAAAATGTGGCAGCCTTCTTCCTCATCATGCCTTGCCCCAGTCACGCACGGACCGTTTTTCCATAGGCGTTAAGGGTCTTGACTGGACCAATCAAGTTGGGACTTTTGACTCAACAACCGAGTCTTCACTAAGTTTCAACTGGTAGAACAACTTTTATTTGATCTATCAGTTGTTACGCGTTAGTTACTTTATCTTGCTTTACTTGGGTTTCTCAATTGGTTCGTACTCCCAGAACCTCAAAGTCTTAGCTACCTTAAATCCCCGGAGTAGGGCAGCAAAAATGATACCCACTGATGGGAAAACAACTCAGAGAACAAAAGTAAACTCCCCCGGGAAGGCTCGAACTTCCGATCTCCCGATTGCCAGTTGATAACAGTCGGACGCTTTAGCCAACTAAGCCACAGGGGAGAAGCTTATTGGATGAGCTGCCAACTGGGTGATGCCGTCTATGGTGATGCAACTTTGGATTGACAGAGCCAGCATCCTTACAACGACTAGTTTTGTTCCAAGATAGGATTTATCTTGCCGAAGAGTACTGACCAAATTAAGCTGAGGTTGTTGGTGCGTCTGGTGACTTGAATAAGCCAGCTACGTTGATGTACAGGTTAGTATAGTAGTCAAGAGGACGTAGCATAATCGCCTAGTGGCTGATGTGTGTATACTACATTCCTAGGATGTGTTTACTTTCATAGAAAAAGCCATGGCCTGTTTAAAAGTATGCGGCCAAAGCATCACTTTAGTTGACTGAAAGATAATATGCGGTGTGCCATCTCTATTCAATCACATCATTGGGTTAAGCTCAGCGCCACAAATTCCAGCAAAGACACTCTACCTATATGCTAAAAGAATCTGTGCAGTATAATGGCTGTGTTTCAGAATGCTTGGGCAACATTTCGCCTTCATGGTATACAGTATGTCGGTTCTCTTACAGGCCACGCCCAACAGATGACGTTCGAGACCAATTGTTCGCGTCTATCCATTGATAATGGCTGCGCATTTCCTACTTCATTCGTCAGGTACTTATCATGGACGTTGCGAAGAAGTTCAGTTGGAGTTTCAGAAAAAGCCGGGCCTTAGACATCCAGAGCTCAATCCATGTTCTCCCCACATCATTCAGCATCAACACTTTATCGGTTTCTTATGCTGCACACACTTGGTGCTTGAGTGATCATAACGTAACGTGTAAAGCCAATAGCATTGTTACTTGCCCTGATTTCCCTAACTACCTACTTACCTTGATTTATGCAACCCAGGTTGAGTATTACTACGGATGTGCCCAATAGCGTTATCACTAGGACCTAGTCGATGTGTGCACCAGCCTGTGGCAAGTCTCGATCACGCAATACCGCGAGTCTGCTTACTCACACGTTATCATATCGAGCACAAGCATTGTCTACAAAGATAACAAGGCAAGGCCAAAAAGATATGACAGCAAAAGGATGAATCATCTCCCCCGGGAAGGCTCGAACTTCCGATCTCCCGATTGTCTATTGAATAACAGTCGGACGCTTTAGCCAACTAAGCCACAGGGGATGATAGGCTGTTGCTGAAAGGACGCCATGATATTGATCACTATGTAAGTCTTTCTTCACATTTCTCGATCTTTGTAAGATGGTCTCAGACTATTCTGTTCACGAATAACAAGGGGATTGGGGAGAAATATGGACCTGGTTTTATATTGGTGGCTTATACTAGACTGTTGCTTACTGTCCAGGTTTACATTTACCTGTTCTGTTGACATCTAGATACTTGATCCAGTACCTGCTCAGTTTTTGACACGTTTTGTTCCTCCTATCGTATAGTTAGTAAAGGTTAGTATGGAGTGATAAGCTCATATATCATAAACAGGACGCGATCGAAATCGTTACGAGCTTCACTATACCCAGGTTCTCTAATGCTTACCGACCAGTCGAAGTTAAACACAACAGATACAGACGACGTCGATCCCTAACTTTGATATGCCAAGTGTTAGGCCTCACCTCCATATTCATTCTCGCTTGATGCGAAGGCTTTCTCTTGTGGTTTGAGCATTTTGGTTGGTCTCAAAGGAGGTGGGCTGAGACGCAGTGCAAAGAAATAGGCTAAATGAAGGGGAAGGGCATAATAAAGAACAGGAACCTATTATAAGGCAAATCGTAACGATGTTTCATAAAGCAGACTGTAATAGGTCACGCATTGCTCGAGAATCTGCTATGCCACTGCCAAAGCCAACAAGTCTCGTTCTTAGTTACTAGGACCAATAGCAACTACAGACTCGGTATGAGACCGCGGTCATGAACTCGCCTTATGATGCACCATACTTTTGCATGTTGGATGGAAGGTATAGGCTTTGTTGATTCGGCTTAAAGGAAGATGATTTGGTTGTCGCAGGTGAGTTAATCTGATACGCAAGACTTTGATATCTCATCTCATCAGAATATAGGCATCGAGCATGAACAATTTTCATCCGATTTTGCTCACGATCCACAACAAAGCCGACAGGATTAATTTCCATATGTGTGGCGGATGTTGCATGATGGGTGAATGCCGGGTGCCGTTCTTCCATAGCGAATGTTTCCGGTACAGGCTCTTCACGGTATCAGACGCTCTCGTTGCTGCTGGAGGATACCCTTCCAGCCCCCTCAGTACGAATAATGCAGAAGTATCAACCGCTTGCAGACTCTCCTGGCTCCCAAGCTGAGAGACATCCTTCAGATTAGGCTTCCAGTTGAGATACTGACAACCATAGCTGGACTACTTGTTCGTGAATGTGCCATGTTCATAGCCGAAGAATAATCACTTGGAACAACAATTTCCGAAACTGTTGCTGACCCGCGAAATACGCCGGCTATTGTACTGTCGATGGCATACGTTATGTTAAGAGTAGAGTCTCGTCAATGAAATACCAGAACTGTGCCACAAGAAGAACTTTGTGCTGGTCAACAAGGAGCACGAAGCTGTCTGTAAGATCTAGATTTCTAAAGATCATCATAGGTAAGATTTGCGAAGTTCTATTCTTCCAATGCGGTATTGCTAAGACCTACCCTGATTACAAGATTATGGTGGAGAGTCATTTCTTCGCCGAATGGTATTCGAAACATCCCCGTCAAAACTGATATAGGTGCCATGACCAAACATTCTAGCCTAAGCTAATGGACTTTTAGGGTGCCAAACTTAGAGATGTTCTCATTCCTGATGAGACGGTGTTTAATACGTCCAATGGTCGTGTAGACCAAGGCAAGAGTCTACATATTGGCAGTCGAAGGACTAGAAGGTCGTTGTGTATGTGGCAGACATTCTCACATGTTCTCCCACTGACCTAGGGGAGTTATTCTAGATAGAGGTTTCTTTGATTGGCACATTTGAATGGTGGGGGTCGCTTTATTAACGCTCTGTCATGCGTCACACTTCAATCATGGGACAGTTTACCAACATGGCGGTGCAAACATGATTTAGGAATTCTATCACAAGACGCTTAAGAACTTTTATTATACAATTCCTTTATTATCTCAGATAAGTCTCATGGAGCCTTTTGAATATATTTTTCTCATTATAGAAAATAGTTCCAGCTTTCAGACGATGGGTCTAGGGTATCAAATACCTCCACTGCAACAATACTTCCTTGCCCCCTTCAATATAATAGTTACGATTTATCAAAAAATAGACTCTCGGTCTCAGTATGGAGTAGATCTCAAGCGACATCGCATATAATAAGTAGATAAGTCAAATGAAGAGAGGTATGAAATGTTACTTACATACATATCTGAAGGCGTTTCGTGTATCTTGCATGGAAAGTAGCCAAGGTCCTGCTAAAGTATAAAATTTACTTTTCAGGTAGTATTACCTAGATAATTAACAAACAATAAATGCCAATCCATAAGCTTCTTTCTCGTTATACATTGTATATTTTTGTAGATAGGAACCTATGTTTTAACCATCCGTAAGGTCCATCTTATTTAGCCGTTTAAACGTCCCTTTAAACTTGCAGGTACGAACCTGGAACGGAAGGACCCTGTTAAGGGAAGCTAAAATTGGGACGCTAGACTCCGCAAGCCCCCCTGAAGTTAGCTTATCAGCCAACCAAAGCCACTAAAAGGGTGTTACTCCTGGCCAAGCCAACAAGGGTAACAATCTAATGGAGGTCTCCTTCCGTCAAGCTCTCAGATCTTGAGACTGTTCTTATCCATAATCTTGACGACACTCGCTCGCTATCCTTTTCCCGTCATTTATCTTCAATTTTGTGTTCTCTGTTGGAGTTTGCGCTATTCTTTCCCTCCTTCAGCTAACCCAGGGCAGAGAAGGAAGCTCAAGATACCGGTGTCTTGTTGGTCAGGTACCATACGGAATGTTGCGCCTAGTATCATAGGCGACACCAGAGTCTTCGACGACACGATCGACCGAACCCCTTGAGTAAAACGTGACCTTCCCCAAGGAAGCATTTCGATTAAGCTGGCCCGAACCAGTTCTCGATTTATTTCAAAAGATTCGCTTCGGTGAACAACAATCCGCCGCAATGCTTCCACTCCGCAGACGTGGACGATTTTATGCCATAGTGGCTGTGGTTATGGTTTTCCTGCTGTATCGCTTCATGCAAGATTCATGGTCACAGTCCCACTTTGAGACAGTAAAGCAACCGGGCCAGTCCGCCTCTGGACCAGTGCAAGGCTCTAAAGAAGCTTTCGAACCGGCTGTCGTACCGCCGCCAAACAACCTCCCCGACTCTGAGCAGGATTCCAATGCTGCAAACAAACCCAAGCCAGCCGTGCCTCAGGGTGACACGAGCTCGCCGGACAAAGCCCACGAAGATATCCCCGCGAAAGTCGATACACCCGTGGAAGAGAAGCCTGCCGCAGAGAAACCAGTTCAAGTGGGGGATGACCCAAAGACCGTACCTGAAGGAAATACTGAGGATAAGACCGAATATAAACCAGAGAATAAGGCGGAAGACAACAAGAACACACCAGAGCAAGACCCTCCTCAAGTTCCTGCTGTTCACTTCAAGGATCCTCCCAAGCAAGCCGATAATCCTGATATCCCCGACGTCAACGTCGACGGTTCAAAAGTTCATTGGACTAAGCCCAAGGAGAATTTCCCTATTCCCCCTGAGTCAATTAAGCCAATCCCAACTGGCACGCCTCCTAGTATCAACAGAATTCAGTTTGACTTCCAACCTGAGGATGTTACAACGAGCACCACTCGCATGGATCGATTGAATCGTGTCAAGGCCGAGATCGTACGTGCTTGGTCTGGTTATCGCAAGCATGCCTTTATGCATGATGAGCTCTCGCCTGCTTCTTTGAAGTATCGTGATACTTTCTGTGGCTGGGGTGCGACACTCGTCGATTCGCTTGATACTTTATGGATCGCTGGTATGAAGGAGGAATTCGATGAGGCTGCCAAGGCCGTCGCCAATATCGATTTCACTTACACCGATCGCAACGACATCCCTGTTTTCGAAACCACGATTCGTTACCTGGGTGGTCTTGTCGCTGCGTATGATGTGAGTGGCGGATCGTCTGGCGAGTATAAGGTTCTGCTTGACAAGGCCGTCCAGCTCGCCGAGGTCCTTATGGGCATTTTTGACACGCCCAACCGCATGCCCTTATTGTATTACCGATGGCATGAGCCATACTCTTCGCAGCCTCACCGTGCCAGCACTGTCGGTATCGCAGAACTTGCAACTTTGTCTATGGAATTCACCCGCCTTGCTCAATTGACGGGAACACATAAATACTACGATGCTGTCGACCGCATCACTGATGCCTTGATTGAGATGCAAGCAGCTGGTCGCACTCATATTCCAGGCCTCTTCCCAGAACACATCGATGCTTCTGGTTGCAACAGGACTGCCGATACTCAGACGGAAAGCCTTAGCCAAGAGGCCCTGCAACAGGTCAAGTCCGCTGATCTGACCAAGGAGCCTGAGGGCTTCAATCCCGCCACACAAGGCGATGCCCCGGGCGATTCTGAACAGCTCCCTAAAGCTGACAGTCGTTGGGAGGACAAGCTCCGCCGCCGTGACGTCCCTGAGGGTACTAGTGAGTCTATGAAAACGGATGACCAGACACCGGTCCGCCCTGCAAGTCAACAAGCACCCCCTTTGGCTGCAGATGGTTCTTCGGTAGATTGGGAGTGCAAGCCCCAGGGTCTTGTTCCCAGCAGCCCTCACTACGGACATTACCACATGGGAGGTGCCCAAGATTCAGCTTACGAATATTTCCCCAAGGCATGTTGCCTCCTGTCGATTCTACATAAAATATCCAACTAACCTTTCTTAGCAATACCTTCTGTTGAACGGTCTAGAACCCAAGTACCGTGCGCTTTACGAGAACACTATTGATGCTGTCAACGAATGGTTGCTTTACAGACCCATGATCAAGGATGACGGCTGGGATGCTTTCTTTACTGGAAAGTTAACCACTTCTAGCAGAGGAGATTCAGAATGGACAAAGAGTTACGAAATGGCCCATCTTTCATGCTTTATTGGAGGTATGTATGGATTGGGAGGCAAGATCTTTGGTCGTGATGGAGATATCGACAAGGCCAAAAAGCTCACGGATGGCTGCGTATGGGCATACCAGTCAACGCCCACCCATATCATGCCTGAATTTGCTCATCTGGTGGCCTGTCCCGCCCTGGAAAAGTGTGCCTTCAGCGAGGAGACCTGGTACGAGGATCTCGATCCTAGCAGGGAATGGCGAGACAGCGAGTTCCGCAAATGGTCAGAAGGCGAGGCACAGAGGAAGCTTGCTGAAGATGCCGCTCCTGCTCCTGCCCAAGGCCCTGGGTCACAGCCTCTCACGCCCCAATCCGGGGATGGAAAGGAACAGCCTGCTCAGCCTGCTCAAGCAGACAAGCCTGGTGGCTCAAGCGGTGGTGTAGAGCCTGTAGTGAAACCTCTCGAGGTCGCCGCCGCAGCAGCAGAAGGACCTCCCAAGGTTGTCAAGCGCGCTGGTATACCGATGCCTGAATTGGACAGAAAGACGGAAGACGATGCGTCGGAATTTGGCTCAAAACTCCCCGATTCTCTCAAAGAGAAAATTGGACTGAACCAACCCGAGGCGGAAAAGACGGACGCCGACAAACCTGAAGTAGAGAATGGCGGACCGGGCAAGGCCGATTCCGACAAAGCCAGGCCTGTTCCAGCCGAGTCGGATAACAAACCTGCCGCTCTTCAAGACGCGACAGAAAATGCCGTTGAGCCAAAACCAGCTACTGTCGACAGTTTTGATGCTATGAAAAACTCGGAGCAAGTAGCTGCTCCTGACGGAACGCCTTTAGAGAGACCCATGACACACGAGGAATATGTCAAGTCTAGAATTGAGAGAGAAAGGCTACCTCCTGGTTATACAGATATCATTAACCGAAACTACATCCTGCGGTAGGTCTTTGGAGTAAACCCTTCCTATCAATTTTGCTAATACGAATGTTGTAGACCTGAGGCTATCGAGTCTGTCTGGTATATGTATCGCATCACTGGCGATACTACCTGGATGGACAAGGGCTGGAACATGTTCCAAGCCACTATCGCTGCGACTCGCACCGAATTCGCCAATAGTGCCATCGAAGACGTCACAGACACTACGCAGAACGGTCTGAAGGATGAGATGGAGAGTTTCTGGCTTTCCGAGACTCTCAAGTACTATTTCTTACTTTTCTCAGAACCGAACGTTATCAGTCTTGACGAATGGGTTCTCAACACTGAAGCGCATCCATTCAGGAGATCCACATGAGCGATGACTTTGTATTTCCAAGGTATGATAACAACAAATGTGTGAAGAGTCCTGGTCTTTGAAAAAGAAGGAAACACTGGGTTGGCGGACGGCTGTATAATTTTGGGAAGTCAAAGTCACGGCATGACGACGGCGTTCGGAGAAGGGTCAGTATAATATGTGATTTTGAGGCGCGAGTTATCTAGAGGTATTTGAATGTATATGAGTGTCTTGATGGCAGCCAGGATATCCCTTCAACGTCGTGCACACGCCCTCATTTTCCAGCAGCGTCCCATTGGACTGAGATGGGCTTATGGTTACCGGAAAACTTTGTCCCACCAAACCATAGCTCGAACCTCAAATCTGCCGGCGCTACAATTACTCGGATATCGAATCTACATATGTAGTACTTGTGACCACGGCGGAAACAGGTGCCTCGCTTCTCTTTCAAAACGAGCTGATGCTGCTCGACACCGGCGAGGTTGCTTTTCACAGCGCAGAGCTTCATAGCGCCAGCTTGCTTGAGACTTCGAGGAAGCCATTTTGGCTCGTTGTTTGATACAACGATCTCTGCGTCCCAAGCTCGGGTGGTGTCACCGTCTTGCAGCCTGATCTCGAAGGGTTTGGCTAATGGAGAGTCAGGATCGACGGTGTCTCCCTATACCTTTGTCAACATATTTTACCTCATCAACAACAACGACAGTTTTTATCAACATACCTTTTTGATCAACCATTGAATTTGATTAGTTGCCCACTTCACACTCGGGTCCCATGGGTCATCTCGGACGTCAGCGTCAAAGTGGTGCGCAGGCATATATACTTCCTGAACGATGACACCGTAGCTCGCTCGGGCGATCCAGCTGCTCATGACAGATTTGTTCCCTGATTCAATCTTTTGACGCTTGTTCTCTAGGACTCCTCGAGCAACTATGAGTTGTGGATCTTGTGAGGGTATGACAACGATGCTTCGAGCGTTGGGATGTTGGAGCTTAGTCAAGTGTTCTTGGAGTGCTTCACGCACATATGCAGAGCTTCCGAGACCCCCTGAGAGAATCACGTATTCCTAGACTGTGGTATGAGCTTTGTCGGACTTGAGGCTTAGAGAGAGCTTACCACTTGATCACGAAGGCCCTCCTCAGTCAACCAATCGAGTCGCTTCTTGATTCGGCTCATAATTGCTTCGATATGGACATCGAAAAGTGTCTGGATATCTTGTCTGTCACAAGCAGGATAAACTTGGTAAGTTGATGACAAGAGTTAAGGACGAGCAGAAGATAAGAACTTACTTTTGAAATAGCATACGGCCATTTTGGACCCCAAGCCCTTGGTGGTTCACATCGTATCCCACGCCCTCCATCATGATCTTGTATACCTGCTGCATGTATACCTTCTCGCCAAACTTGTGTTTCACGCTCCTGAACCCTTGACTTCGAGCCATGCGCGCCGCAAAATCAGCAGGCAGCTTGAAGTCAGGGTTTGCCGCCATCCTTTGCGAGACAAGTCTAGCAAAAGCGCGATCGATGAGCGACGATCCAACACCGACACCACTGACGGCGGCGACTTGGGAGAGCTGTGGGAAGTTATAGTCTGTCGAAGTGACTTTCATGAGGGCGAGGTCTGTTGTGCCACCGCCTGCGTCAACAGTTAGGAAAATGCTGTTTTCTCGAAGGGCTACGGCCCCTGTCTTGAGAGTTGCGACAGCTGCAGCTTCAGATTCTGTGAGATCCACGAATGCTGAGTGCCTGGGGCCTTCAACTCCAAATCCTGCATCGTGGATGGCGCCCTTGAAGGCGTTGATTATGCCCATGCTGGTCCACGTTGTGGGCGCACTGAAGAGGAACAATACAGCCATTTCCCCCCACCCACCAGTTCGTTTTATCCCCATGCGTATCTCTATACTGTCTTTGACATGCGTATATACTTGCTTCAGATAGTCTGTCACAAACTGGCGAGCCTCAGCAGTGCTGTGCGGAACATTGTTAAGGCCTTGCTGCTGTGCAGCTTCGAGAGTATCTGGGTCCAAGAAGATCTTGAAGAAGTCACATCGGGTTTTGCTCGTGTCATGGTCGTCGTCTGCGCACATGAAGCCCCATGATGAGATGCTCCCATCGGAGTTGTATACGATAGTCGTGGGGACTTTTCGATCGCCTCTGTCGTCGCTGCCAGGCCAGTCGTTGACAATTTGTATGGGGATCCTATGCCTCATCCAGGCTACACCTAGAAGTCAAGTCAGTTTGTTTCTCTGGTGATTGTCAACGTGCTCTTACCTGTAAAGGTAGTACCCAGGTCGACAGAGACAGTCAAGTCTGGTATATCCTCCATCTGTCTTGAGATTCTTGTTGGTTCCCCACGACCACAATTAGAGAAGGAGAGCAATTGGGAGCTTTCTTGACAACCTACAAAAGGTTGGCGAGGCTCTGAAGGAAGACATGCTACACGCTGATACGAGGCTCGGCCTCGACCTTAGAATGTTGGACTGATGGCTGCAGTTTCAAGGGTGTGCGGGTCTATGCGGCCGAACGGGCTCGGGGCTGTGACAATACAGGCTCGGCTGCATCCTGATAATCTAACATTGCATCGTGTTGTCCCTAAGCGCTGAGTGGCTTGACAAGGATTGCGTTCGGCTGAACTGATGAGTTGAGAGGCTCTGCTCCGTAACAATCACATGGTAGCAACGATGAGTTACTAAGACTCTGATGAAGTTGAAGAGAAACCCCCAGCTCTGAGTGCTTGTTGAACTACCAGTACTTGTCACACTTCCCGTTCTCCTGTTCACTTGGAAAGACAAAACTCTTCATAGTTTCTGCTCCCTCCTTCCTTACTTCTCAGACCTTTGTTTTTCATCCCCTCACATTTGTTGTTCTCATCAGTAACCGCTTATCAGCCCATCACAGATATGTCAACCGAACCTTTCAGCACCACATTCAGCACCATTTTAACGAAACCTGCGACCCTGATAGTAGCTAATGGCGTTGTAAACACTACAACGATAATTGACGACTTGGCAATTTCTTTGGCACTGGAGCAAAAGGTTACTGTTTATAACGTGATCAGCGTTGTAACAGCTGATGCAACAACGACAACGACCACGGCAGAGTCAAAATCAGGGGAGACCGGGGCAGCTAGTACGTCAACGACGAGTTCAACACTCGCAAAAGAAACCGAAAGCGGAACTGGCGATACGTCAAATGGCATCACATCAACCGCCTCAACATCAAAGACGGGCTCAGCGGTAGCTTCACCAGCATCCTCAGATGGATCCTCGGGCGGATTATCAGGCGGTGCTGTTGCTGGAGCTGCCATCGGCTGTCTCATTGCTGGTCTTGCTTTAGGACTCACAGCGGCCTTCATCCTCTTTCGACGTCGTCGAAGAAGCAGCTCTGCTTCTCCAGGCTTTGTACAAGCAACACGGCCAGATCCCGAACCAAAGGGTGGGCCGCAAGTCACTGTAGCATCTTCAGGACATGATGCTGAACTTTTCCAATTCCTTCTCGAGGCAACTCCCGAGAAGGAGATACAGGCAGAGTTGCGCTCTTTGTCTGAGCTCATCTACAACCACGTCGAAAACTATTACCACGGAGCTCAGGTTCAAGCCAACTCTGTCGAAGTAGCTCAGAGCCTCGTCAACATTGGCTACTCGCCAGAGTTGTCAGGACTGCCAGCAGAAACAGTTGCCGCTGTGTGTCTTGCTCCCAAAACCTGTCATGTTGGCCTTCGCCATGTTATTTCCCACATCGTCTTTCGGAGCCTCGATTTTGGTTCCGCGAGCGGCCTGTCCATGCTTCCTCTTCCAATTGCGGCAATGGCCCAGGCAAATCCTTCAGCTGGAAGCGCAAACAGTCCCGGTAAGACAACCCCTGGTTTGACTCGCAGCCTGATCAGCAAAGCAGCTAACGCAACCGCACAGCAATCTTTCTTGCGCGCTCCAGGTGGCGAAGCCTCTCGGCCCTGCTGCTGCATCCCAGCCCCGGCGAGAGAACACCACTCCCGGTCTCAGAAGTGGAGGCTTATGCGAATGCGCACGCCCTGGCAAATGAGCTCAACGTGTTTCTGCAGCTGTTTGTTGTGCAGGACTCTGTCAGCCAGCGCAACCAGACGAAGCATCTGCAGGATGTCATCGTTGAGTGCACCAAACTGGGCTACGTTGTTCTATCGCAGCCGAGTGACTGGAGGTTTGTTTTTAGCAACAACAATTTGATGGATAAAAGCCGCAGGATTGTGGTGTGCCCAGGTCTGGAGAAGCTGAGCCATACCGACGGAACGAGGTATAGATCGCCAAAGGAGGTGGCTGCCCCAGAGACTATGCCTCTGTGAAAGGTGAAGGATGAAGGGTGAAGGAATGTTGGCTTGTTGTATATAGGTACATGTAGCTCGGCTGAAGGGATGTTGATTTTATCCATCAATAGGTCGGCAGCTTTCATTTCATGCCTGCCATCAGCCTCAGAGCCCAGTCATCCACATATAGGTATGTCATGCAGGGCATTGGCTCTCTAATAGCTCTACTAGGACGAAGAGATGATCTTCATATGTTTTAAGAGCATAAACTTTACCAGAACCTTTCAATATACTGACATCTCTGTGCGTTGCTATCTTTAAATGACTATAGTTGAAGTATCTCCCTCCTGGCACAGTATTGCAATCATGAAGAGCAGCTATAACCTGTGCGATTCCCACTTACTTATGCCAGGTTGCCTACGGCTTTCTAAATGTCTGACTTGCTTGGTTATGAGTGGTGGATATAAAAGGTCTGTGCAGGGCCTGCTTTCACATATGCAAGCTACCTAGTTCATGTCACACCGGGATTCAACTTCGAACATGGATGGGGCCTAGACGCCATGCATGTTATGATTATAGTGGATGGATGGATAATGTGCAAGTTAGAAATTCGCTCAGAGCTATCCGTACAGCCTGGTTTTGCTTTCTTTTGGCTTGTTTTGAGCTGGGAATATACATTGTGTTGAATAGGAGTGTTTGTCATTGAAGCATCGTGACCTGCACTGATAGCAGCTACTACACAACTCTTGGAGTAGCAGAAATACTCTGTTTATGGTATTCTTCACTCTTAGAGACAAGTCCTTGTAACGAGTCCCATCATGCCAAACCCACTAAAGGCTATTCAAGCAAGTTACAACCTCCTCTCATGGGCCATGGACCACGACCAAGTCCCCAACGAGATCCGCCGCAGTCTCGAGCTCGTACGAACCTGCGATGCTGATCTCCAGCACCTCATCGAGCTCCGCAACGACTGTCTACCTCTTCTACAGCGACGTCCAAAGGTTCTTGATCGAGTACACTGCATCATAGAATCTGCTCAGAAGGGCCTCGCAGAGGTCTGTGAGATTGTCGAGAGATGTCGTCCCGAAGTCGACAGAGGCACGAGAACCAAGTTTTCGAAACGTATGGCTTGGGTGCTCGTTGATGCAAGCGAGTTCAAGAGTCAAGAGCCTATTGTTAGTCGACATCACGCTGCTGTGCTTGCTGAGTTGAACTTTTTGAGACAAATTGCTCTGCTGGCTCCTGTTTCTGAACCGGAGAAAGTACAGGAAAGATGTGGTGTTCAGATTGATCTTCCAGTGTTTGATAGTGTGGCTCTTTTGGGGGATATGTTGGGTGATTTGACAGTGACGAGTAAGTCTGTGTATTCCTCTCCGAGACAGCTTCATTTAACTTTCTAACACTATAAACTGCTACAGATCGTCCAAAGGAACAGCCACCAGCTACACACTCTATCATATCACCACCACCACCACCTAGCATAGTCCTCAGCAACAATACTCAGCCGACAACACCCTCTACTACGTCCTCACTTCAACTCCCCTCATCTTTACACCGACCATTGAGTTCTCAGACATTGCATATAGAACACGCAGCTGAGTCACTTCCAGAAGTTCTTCCCGTCAACATGACCAGTACCGCTCCGTCTAGATCTCTTACCACAAGATCCAAATGCGATAGTGAGGATCTTGCTGGACTTGCTTTACTCCTTGGGGATCCCCTAGATATGAAAGACCTCCTGACGACATCACCATCATCCACTATTGATGCCCTCAATCGATCAACAACAGCCCCCTCTCATACTCTACCTACAGATCCCCCAGGCCTGTATTCTGCCTACAACAGTTACAACTTAAGTCTGCCGCTTGACAGTCCAGAAGATAGTGTCTCAGACCTAAGTCAATATGGTCGACATGCAAGTGTTGGCTACACGCCTTCGAATCTATCACACAATATCCCAAACCCTCTTCACCACCGCCACTCTTCTCTATCCGTGCTTTCAACAACCACACGAACATTGAACCAGTATAACGTGCCTTCCGCTGCTTATTCAGGCCAACTTGCATGGTCAAACTCGTCTTCTACAACAATCTCTTCCATCTCTCCCGGCTTCTCAGCATACGAACTGACCCTTGCGCAGCCTATTGCCGAACTGGATACTTCACCGTATCAAATGGTTCCATTAGTAGGTGTATTGGATCAAGCCGATCCTTATCGAAACAGCTCGATGGGTCAGAAATTGGCGTTGCAGGTCAATACGATACCTGTTGAGCTTCCAGCCGAGGATACCCAGGCTACTAACCCTAGCCTACGCCGTCGAACAATCCCTCTGGAGTCCAGTAGACGAAAAAGGGCCTATACACAGTCTGTTTTATCAGATAATTAATAGCTAAGGAACAATCATGTCTTCAACAGATCTCGGAGTCGATGACAGTCACTACTAAGGCACAGAGTAATGATCAAGTGGCAGAAGGGGCATCGAAAATAACATGCACAGTTGACAAGCTCAAGCGATATAGAAGACTGGCGAGGGAAGTGGTTGTGAGTTCATGGTCATGATTCATGTAAAAGGTTTTGCTTTGGTCTTCATTCAATGAGGCCCTCGGTATTGGTCAAGTGCCCTGGAATAATGCTATAATGACAGTCAAGTACATGTATAAAGTCACTCAGTATGTACGTGGTTATTAATGAGTTCAACGGCGTGTAACAACATATTGTCCTAGATCTCTGAGTAAAGGCCCTTTATAACTATTAAACCTAATGTCTGTCCCAATCCTTCGTAAATCCAAGCAAGCCTAATTCCCCCTTTCCGAGGCACAGCATAATTCCCAAATTCCCACATAAGAAGTGAAAAGCAAGTAAGGCAATTTGAAACGATAAGCAGGTAAAATCAGACCCAAAATCCTTAATTCGCAAGCGTGTGACAATAAGTGTCATGATAATACATGTCAATAAACAATTCCTGTTCCTCCTTGCGCATCAAGACATATATCGCATATTCTCGTACCAGATCCTTGTCGTGGTCTCCCAAATCGTGTCTTGTGGCGCGTTCATCCTCCATCATCTCTCGTCTCAAGAGATCGGTCGTCTGTGTGGTCAAACCGCAGTCTATATGCAAAAAGATAAAGATATGCACTCCTCGCTTCGCTTCATCGTCTTCATTGGCGCTAAAGAACCATGTCCAAGTTCGGTCGGGAAGCCTCTGTTTTCAGAGGCCATCTCATCGATTATCCGATACCTGGTCATGCTATGAAGGAGAATGTGTCGTAAATAGAATGAAGCGTCGTGGTACGGTGTCGTATGTGCGCCGTTCCTTTTCGAGGCCGACGACCGAAATTATAACCGATCGCTCAGTGTTTTCAAAAACCAAAACATTTCCGGAACTCCAATGCTGATGCCTTTACCCACCTTTGATCTTACCGTTCCCGTGTCGGAGAATATAGCCGACATATGTACATTTATTCAGTAACTCAGTCCTCAATAGTCCGCGATGACTCAGGTGAATTCGAGGATTCCTATACCATCGAACTGAGCACGCTTATACTGAGGATCATAATGAGCAGACCGATTGTGACAACTATCAGTAATGCGAATGAGAACCAACCCAAAACCATGGCGCTGGTACCCACACCACTCCTGACAGCTCCGTTTCCGAAATCCTGGGCTATAACCGAGGCGGCGACGGACGCTGTATGTTGCCATAGTACAGAAACGAGCACAAAGATGGCCGAGATGAAGATCAAGGCTAAAGCGATCTGCGATACGGGACGGGACGGGAAAGGCTTGACTTCGCGGTCAGAACCCTCGGAGTCGGTCTCCTCGTGCCAGCCAGGGAAGGTAGCGAGAAGCAGGAGGCAGACAAAGGCGAAGATGATGGCAATGATACTGGGTCCGAGTTAGTGACTGCCCAACGGATCCACATGTCAAGAAGAGCAACTTACATAAGGTAGGGGAAAACAATCATATCCTTGAACTGAGCAGCGAGCCAGATAAGGTTGAGAGGGTCTTGGTCAACATCAACTTCCTTCGCCAAAGCAGTGGCATTGTTACTGCACAGCCAGGAGCCTCCATCAGGGTTAATGCAGATACCGAAGTAACCGACACGGGCTTGTAGCGTCGCATCACCTGCAATATTTTCGATAGCGGAGTGGAGGTTGTAGTCGACTTGGGCTGTGTCAGGCACAGCTGTATAACCCTTGTAGTAGATTGATAGTAGGAAGATGTCGGGAATAAGCGGTGAAGATGATGAACAGCCAGCGAGCAGTAGTGCTGTTCTTTGTTAGTACACCGCTTCTCGAGTGCAAGGTTAAAAGGGAACCCACATAGTAGAATAATGGCAATGGCGATGAGAATCATCAACACATGGTGGTAGCCGAGGAATGGTACAAAGCCTAGTGAGATGGCATGTTAGTATATAGCGTATAGAGTGAGACATTCCATCTGGAGTCCCGAGACAGAGGATTACTTACGATACCAGCCGACCTGGACCTTTTGCCGCCGTGAGGATGAGCTACTGCTGCTACTCGTCCCGGAAGCCATGGTGTATGATGTTGATCCTGTACTCCTTCAAGATGCTGTGGGTCGAAGTCGTGACAGAGACAACTCAGTTGTCTGCGCTCGTCTCCCAAGTAGGGAGCGACGATCGAGTTGCGCAAGACTGCTATTGTGCGATTTCCTTGCTCTTTCTGCTACCGCTTGGTCGCGTAACTGTTTAGAAGTGAATATCGGGTTGTCGAATTCCCAATCGTATCAGCGTCCTCCACTGGATCAGTCAATCTGTCTTGGTAATGAAATGAGCGATGGAATGCGGGCGAGAGGAATCGATGTCTCGGTAGACAAACGATGCTGGAATGTGCGTAGGCTGTAGACGACGGTTGAGATCAACGAGCGAAAGTCGGGCCCTGCAATAGTGAGATCTTGTAAAAGGAGGTCAAGTCAAGTAAGATATGCAACGGCGAGGTTAATCAAGAGCCTTGAAGATCAGTTCACACGTCCTGGAAACGAGGGTGAAGACTTATTAGTTTTGTTAGAGAGGATCTCCTTTAGAAAAGGAGAGGGAAGGAGAGGAGCGGTCAGTCAGTCAGTTAGTCAGTGCAGTTTCGTATACCAGTGGGATTGGGCAGATATTCGATGGCTGGGGAGACTTGGAACGGATACCAACCTCTGGACTTTTGGGTGGGTGATGCAGAGGTGTAGTGTCCAGCCACCTATTTACACGCGTTGGCATGGCGACGGTGACGTTTTAGATGTGGAGCCACAGTTGCCACTTAGAGATCTAGCTTTATACAAGTTTACCTGCTCAGCTCCTGCCACCACCCAGCAACCCGCTGACTGGGGCGCTGTAGAGGGGAGGAGAGCGCAAACGCCGCCCGACGCTAATCTGTCTTTGGCCAAGTGCTATTGGACCTGCAGCAGCGTCGTAGGCTTCAGCAACTTTCCTGGCTTGATCCCTGAGACCCTAGGATCTACGATCTTACGTAGCGCTTCGCCGCACACTCAACGCGCTTTTGTACCGCCAAACCGCCCAAACACGACCTTGATCTAGGCTTGACCCTGGCGCCTCGTCAGCGCCCAGACTTGCCAAGCAGAGAAGCTCTTGCGGGACTATCACAGCTTAATGCAGTTGTCATGACAATTTGGCGCCGTTTCGTATGAGCACAAGGCACAGCTCATCCGTTCTTTTATCTGGATGCTTGTATTACTGAGCGTTTTATAGGTGCTCGATCCTCCGTCTGAACCGTTCAATCCAAAGATCGATGACTCCAATCGATTCAATTGACCTGTCGGTGTTGAACTGTACGCTTCTCTACTCTCATTCGTCGCCTTGCTCAACGTTGCTCGAACACAGACAGAGTTAGGATTACCTGGATACATACCCATCTCTCGCCAATCCCATCCATTGAGTAACCCGGCTTCTCATCATTTACCTACCCCGTCTACCCCAAGCAAGCGAAGCCTGTATTGAAACTCCCCGGCGCGTGGGCGATGGACTGCCCCTCAGCCCCTCTACGGATACCTTGCCAGCTGGCTCAAGCTAAACAACCTCATACAGTTTTATCCACTCTTCCGGAATTGATGAGACTACTCCCGGTCCAAGAAAACAATCCTACAGCACAAGCCAGACTACAGAGTGAAGCCATGATGAAATCTTATTTGTGAAGCACTTGATGGTTTACTCCGCGCAAGGAAAGACCATAAAGAAGAGCGCTAAGTCTTGCTCGCCTTTATTTACTATCTCCTAATGGGTATCTAAAGTCGCACGCTGTTGTATCAGTCGCAATCAAGCCCAAATACGTATTGCCTGGGACTACATGGCTGACGACATGTCTCTTAGCCGTACGTGATCAACATGGCATACGAATCAGTTTGCTATCAGCCAATACTTTCCATCATAGTAGAGAGTTTATTCTCCCGAGATAGCCGTTGGGTTCATCATGACAACCCTCAAATCTCATGGGAAGCCCAGCCACCCGACTAATTAACCATCCCTGGCGTCCAGCCACCTCAGATCGCAGATCCGTCTTCCTACCGCAATTCTCTCTCAATTGCCATTTCTTGATGAAAAGTCGGTGTTCTATGGTGTTTCAGACAGTTCATGGCCCGCTCAGAGCATTTTTAAACATTCTGTGACTCTCATCCCAAAGCCAGCATTGAGCTTCCAGAAGCATGTGTATGTAGCCGGATTATGTAGTTATCGAGTATAGTGGGTCTCACTCCCCACGTCATTCAAGAGTAGCTACGGCTACGTTGCGCTACGAGAATCAAGAACACCACAGTAAAACCAATACATGCAGTATGGCTACCACAGCCGCCCATAACCAGGGAACATCGCTCGATATTCGAGTCGAAGACTTCCTGGACGATAAGCTTCAGTCGACTACAGATCTCGAGAACCTCGATACTCTTCTTGCAAATGTCGAGCTCCAACGTAACCAGTTGCAATCGCAGCTAGATACAGCTGTCAAAGAACTCGAGGAAACTCGACGCACTGCTGATGATCGCCAAGGGTCGCTCGCTGCTCGTATAGAAGAGTTTCAGAAGCTCCAGGAGAGCATTGATATCCGTGCTCAGATATATGCTGCTTCAGATGCTCCCGATCAGGCAATCGAGCGCCTCAAGTCGCCTATGAACAAGATCAAGGCAGTTGAGCGAGCTCAAAGTTACCTGATGCTCCTGCAAGACGCCGAAAAGTTCCGGTCTGAGTCAAGATCTTTTCTTCCTCGCGACCCCAAAGCCGCATTAGAGCCATACATCAAGTTGAAGCAGCATGTACTCAAACTACAAAGCCTGCCAGGCCAAGAGGGTCTGCATCTTGTCGACTATACCGAAAGGTTGGCCGGCTCCCTCTGGGACGAGATTAAGGCTACTATGTCTGGAGAGCTCGAGACGGTTCTCAAGGAAAGAAAATGGCCAAAGGTTGATGCCCAATTGCAGATGGACGAAGAATGGATCAACTGCATCGAAAAGCTCATCGATCTTCAAAAGCCAGAGATAGCGCACACAGATAAGCTGGTTACGTTGTTGCCTTTTGAGATAATGGCCTCGATTTTCGTCTCCGAGTTCCGATTCCACTTCCTTAGCGACAAGCCGACGAGCGGCTCGCAAGCATTTGGGACACATTGTCTTCCCTGGTTTATCGCGCTCGTTGAGAGATGGGAGGACTTCTTCCGGGACAACCTTGGTTATCTGCTCGCAGAGAAGTTCCAGGATACTGCCGTGGCGACCAACTTGGCTTATATCGATCCTGTTTCCGCGCTAATCACCTCCCTACTACCGGTGTTGAAGGAGAAGACCTCGCTAGTCGCGCTCGAGGCCGTTAAGAACCCTTCCTTCTTGAGCAGTTTCATGTCACAGCTTATGGCCTTTGACGACAATGTTCGCTATAAGTTCAGCTATGACGGCGGTGACGCTGAAAATGGGTGGTCTGGCCTGACGGCGCATATACTGGACGACCACTTTGATACGTGGTTCAAGGCTGAAAAAGACTTCGCTCTGGAGAGATACCATACCATTATAGAATCACAAGACGCCCGAAATATCGACTACGACTATGCTCTCCAAGGCAAGATGAAGCCGACGTATGCTGCCGTGCGCGTCACTGATCTTCTACGATCTGTCACTAGCCAGTACGAGAGGGTGCGCACTTTCAAACACAAAATTCGCTTCTTGATCGGTATTCAGCTAGAAATTCTAGATGGCTATCACGATCGTCTCAGGGATGCACTACAAGCTTACCAAAGCATGTCTACTACCTTTGGTCGCACATTAGCTGCGAACAAGGAGGACCTTGCTGTCCTTGAGGGCACAGGTGCTTTCGAGGTACTTTGCAAAGTTATTGGCAGCGCTGATCATATTGTCAACACGTTGAAAGACTGGAGCAATGAAGAGGTATGTTAACCACAACAGCTGATAATATTGTATTCTGACATATTTAGTTCTTCGTTTCTCTATGGGATGAACTCCAAACTCGAGCTCTGCATAGAGCTAGTCAAGGAAACAACATTACCAGCACTATGAGCTATGATGATGTTAAGGATCGCACTTCCACGGCAGTAGGACAGAAGCATGAGGACGGGGCTCTCTTTGACGAGACTGCTACTGCCTACAGCATGCGACGCAAGGCTGCTCAAGAACTTCTTGTCGGTGCTCTTGTTGAGTCTCACAACAAGGCCTTCCGTGCATATACAACCCGTGTCCAATGGACGACTGTTGGCGAGGCAGCTATCGTTGGTAAGTTTGCGCCCATTAGCGGTTTTATAATCTCCTCTGACATGACATCAGATGAGCTTGCCATTACCCCAGAACTCGACGAGTCACTTCGTATACTCCAGCGGAACTTTGACTTCCTCGTCAAAGCTCTTTCCACTGCCGCCTTCCGTCGTGTCTGGCGTGAAGCCCTCATCAAGCTTCGAGACCATCTCTGGCAAACAGTCCTCATGCGTCAATCTTTTACCACTTATGGCGCAACCCAATTCCGTCGCGATGGTGTTGCATTGGTTTCTGTTGTTGAACGTTATATTCCCAATGGCTCGTCTGTTCTTGACAGTCTGACCGAGGGAATGCAACTGCTGAGTCTGCCGGTGGAAGCCGGCGAAGCGGGTGGCTTGACGCTCAAGGAAGCCAGTGATCGAGTGTTCACGGACAACGAGGAGGCTCGTAAGGTACTAGAAGAACTTCATTTAGATGAGTTGTCGCCACAGAGCGCAAGGAATATTCTTCAACGTCGTGTGGAGAATAATGAAAATGTCGGGTGGTAAAGAATATATTAAAATTGGGTATATTATCACACATTCGATACCTCGTTTCAGATATCTTTCGTTAGTGCCATCATGTGTTGAACCTCTTCATAACCCTCTATAAGAATACTGTTTTTCCGTTTCCTCTAACCGCTGAACCCCTTCTCATTTTGTCGCAATCAAAACACCATTCTCGTTCTTTCTCTTAAAGTTGAATTTGCTCATTTGTTCAGAGCTCGCATGGTCATCTCAACAACGATGAAAGTGCCCGCACTCACGGGCATGGCTCGCGCAAGAGTAGGTCCAATACCCTTGAAGAAACCACCCGCACCCTCAGCGCGCCATGTCTTGGCGAAGCAATCTCTCATGGTGCTGTATCGCTGGTTGGCACCGAAACCGTCCGTCTGCATCTTGCTCTTGATCACGTCGAAGGGGTAGGAAGACAGCCAGAGGACCTCGCCGGCAAGACCACCGTAGAGAGCGATCTTGTAAGCGGGGATATCCTTGCGGTTGACCTTGTTGCGGGCGGCGTCCGAGTTCATCATGTATTCGAAGGCAGTGAACCAGGCGCCGTAGGCAAAGGCCTCTCGCCAGACAGTGACGGCCTGGCCGCGGTAGATGCCGCTCAGAACACCATTGTGCGCTCCGAGCTTGCGGATGCAGTCGCCGGGTCCGTCGTACAAGCGTCCAGCGCCGTGAGGTTGGCTCTGAAGACGGATACGGATGTGCTCGATGGGGCCGGAGAGGACCGAATTGGAGACACCGGCAAAGGCACCCGCTGCGGCGTACTGCGAGTAAGACAATTCGGCGCCGTTGTTACGGGTCTGGAACCAGCGCTTTGCGGCGTTGAAAGCGCCGAACTGGACGGAGACACAGGCGCCAATACCGATCAGTGGTGTGAGTGTTCCCTTGTAGAAGGCTAGGGCACCCTCGTTCTTGTAGATTGTGGTGGCAGCGTTGATGGCGGAGGAGTATTGGGTAGTTGTTTGGAGTCGGACTTTGACGATGTCGAAAGGTTGGCCTATGAAGGGAGAGTTAGCAATTGAGTTGGATCGGTCTTGTTGCACGAATAAGCCCGTGATAACTTCATGGTGAGAGCTCAACTTATCTCTTGAGATAGGTCTCATCTCATGCCTGGTGCCAAGCTCACGGTTTCCTCCGCAATTCGTGTTTCTCCTAGTATTGAAGTTGAAGAGAGATTGAACATACCAATCAAGACCTGTGCAATTCCTCCAACAGCGCCAGAGAACAAATCCTTTGCTGTCTCAATCGCCGGGCTCTGCTTAGCCGTCTCCAACTCAAGAGCGTCCATCTCTTCAATTTAGTGGGGGAGGAGCACAAACACCGTCTTTCTCAATTATTGACTCTATTGCCAACAAACGAATAACAACAACACAAAAGGGGAACAAAGAATCGGAGTAAGGAGCTTTGTCAGAGATAAGCCAGCAAAGGGGAAAGAGAAAGATAAGAAATTCCTATCTAACGTTAGGGCGCGCGTATCCGTAACGATATCGCAATCCGGGGTTTGATTTTATCGCGGAGGGCACCCGGCAAATGACGTGCTAGCATTACAAAGCCGGTAACGGAGTTCGGGTTGTCGCTGTTGATTTTTCGGAGGTGAGAGAGATAGAGTGGTACAAGTACAGCTCGGAGCCAGCCCCGTAAAGAGATGGTAACAAAACGCGGGGAATCATACATTTTGCTGCTAATTTTACCAATTGCTCTTACCGGCATTTTCTCCGTACACCGTTCCAAAGAGGTATCCATCTAACAATTATATCCCCCATAGCTTGGTGGGATGGGCATTTAGGAAGGTGGCCCCGACTTCGGGCTAATGATTACCGGAACTCGGGATCTGCGTTCTAGACCCGCGACAAACCGAACCCGAAACCATACAACTTTATATATGAATAAGCCCACTTTAACACATCAATCAATATGACGATAATCGTCTATGGAAAAGTACGGATGTATAGAATCATTAATTGTTGACAAGGCCATGATCTAGATCTATGTGGCTGGAAATACTCGCTTCTATTGTCGCAACCACTTCTCTCCTCCTCAATATCGTTTCGCTCCCTGTTTCTTATCTTTCGCATCATTCAGCGCCTGCGCGTGCTGCTCAATGGCCTCCTTGAGCTTCCCTACCACTTCTGGCTGGTTGCTGAACGCAGTTGTGAGTAGGCTTTCAAGCTCGGTTTCCACCTTGGCAATCGGCTTCACGCCAGGCTTCCTGTTCTGAGAGTCGTTCATCAGAGCGCCCCAGCGATGTGTGAAGTTGTAGATAGATTGGCGGAGCAACTCATCCAGTTGCTCGTTCATGTCCTCAACAGTCAATGTCTTCGCTGTCACAGACGGGGTTCCTCGGGACCATAGACCACCACCGATGATGTTCGAGAAGAACCCAACCCAGTTCTGAGGGCTGAGCGTATCCCAGATGTGAACAAAGTGTTGCATTGAAGCACCGTGGTTTCGAATATCGCCAATCTCCAATGAAACCAGCTCATTCTTTATGATGAGCAAATTCTTCACCATGAACAGGTCAGGATCCGTGCCAGCCTTTAAAGACTGTATCCTCGCCTCTGCGCGCTGGAGCACCTGAATGGTTTCCCGTACAATATTAAAGACAACCGAGCTACTCTTTGACTGTATAGAAATCAGCATAATGCTCAGAGTTTCAAGATTATATACTTACTGATCTGTCCTTGGGCATGCAATTGTCATACATGCCTAACAGTTTGATGGCCTGCTTAACCAAAGGATGGGCATTTGACGATGCTGCTCCTCCTACCACAGGTCCAATCTTCAGGGAGGCGTCTTGCATGGGAGCTTTAGCAATAGTTCTCGACACCTCAGCTTCGAACACAGTGTCTGTCATGGGCCATAAGTGATGCGCCAAGAGTTGTGAGGTGTATTGTTTGCACTTGCTGAAGTATGGAGACTCCTCATCATCGAGATCAGCACCAAAGTATTCATTTGCAAGCAAACCCACAACATTGCACGTTGTCTCTAAAGGTGCCGTCTGCAGAACAGTCTGGAGATTGGTTACCAATGGTGTCAGGTTACCAGGGTGAGCAATGGTCGTGTTGATGGGCTTGATAGCCTGGAAAACAGAATCCGTTGCTTGTGTCCACACAGGATCCACATCAAAGAGCTTCATAAACAGACTCTCTTCGTTATACATACGCTCAAAACACTGCTTGATAAAATTGCGTGATGCTGTCTCGGCTGACAAGCTCTTGACCTCTTTGTGGAACTCGGCAATATCAGATTGTGTTAGCACCTTGAGGTCGCGGTCTCGAGTCGTTAGATGGGTATGGAGAATGTTGTTGGCAGTGTTCGCGTATGTCTCGAAGTGAGTGCAAGATTCGTTCTTTTGGCCATATGAATCGTATGCCCTGCGTACAATCTGGTGAATGTTGGGGATTAAGCCGTACGAGTCCATCATCATGTCTTGGAAGCGACCGTACGCAAGCGCATGGCGAGCGGATTCTGACTTTGTAGCGACGATTTGTCGACCTATTTCGGGAGAAACCTTTTCCAGCAGGGTCTTGTAGCCATGCTCGAGGAGATGAAGGGCTTTTGTAAGAAGCGCAGTATACCGGGCAAGGTAAGTATCGCGGTCGCGGTATGTCGCCTAAATGTATAAGCATATGCATCTTGTAATGGCACGGAATCCTTACATGGTTTTCCATAAAGACGATGCAGGCGTCGATGTTCTCTACCATCTCTCCAAAAGATGCGTCGTCAACTAATCGACTGGCGCCCGGCGCATTGAGACGTCTTGTCGCATTATCGAGGTATGCATAGTAATGAAGATCCGTTCCAACTTCGTCGGCCAGTGCTTCTAGCCTTCGTTGTTCTTGTAAGAGTTCCTCGCATTGTGATTGGAAGGTTGATGTTTGCGCCTCGACGGAGCCAAATGAGTTCGATAGAGAGGTAAGGAGTTTCAATGTCGCATTCGCATCTTCGATGAGTCCGTCCAAGTGGCGCTCTGTCAAGGAAAGTTGGTCGCGATAAAGTCTAGAAACAGTCAGGATTGTCTACGTAAAGTCGATCTCGAAAGCGCAGCGGTCGTACAGGTATTCTTGTTGACTGGAATTCAGCAATTGCTCGTCATGTGATTCGAAATTGCTCATCTCATGCGTGTCCACATCATAGCTAGGGTCTGGGAGCAGCAAAGCCTCCCATGCTCTTGTCTTTTTATCTGTCTTCTTGGATTGTGGTTGCGCATCTTTCGACAACTGTTCCTTGACCACGCGATAGAAGTCGGAGTATGAGCTAGCTCGACGGAGAACGGTCGGTTCAGGTGGAGTATCAGTATCTTCGATATCTTCGTAGACATTTGGCAATGTCACGACAGGTTCGTTTATTTGGCCTGGTTCCTAGCATCATACAGTGAGCTTCAACCAACTTGGGTAGTGGGGTGTTGCTTCGTTGAGGGGGGGCATACGTTGGGTTGTTGTAGTAGAGACTCTTTGCGACGGTGTCCATGACTTTGACTGTGGCTACTGGAGTGACTCTTCTTGCTGGTACCCAGATCGGGCATCAGCGTATACCAAGAGTCCTCGTACATGGTGTCGATAGAGCTCAAAGGGAGCTCAAGGTTCAAGGGATCGCTGGACCTCTTCTAGAAGCCACGCAGCAAGCGTTGAATGCTAAAGTCGGAGGCGTCAGCTCCGAACCGCCGATGACGGGAAAGTATGGGGCAAATGTCCGTGCGCTGCGCTAAGGGTAGTAGTGCCTGCAGGGTGTGGCGCGCACTCGATCTGTGGCGCAGGGCCCTTGTTGTGGCTGTCGACTGCTCTAGACCTGCCACAGTCCTAAGAATTTTGCTGACCATTAACTGCGGGAGCTTCAGCTCTATGACCTCACAACATTTGCCCTTTGATTAGGAGGCAACTTTGAAGTCAACATTTCTGGTGCAATTTGAACTCTTCATCAGAAGAGTCCATCAGTTGCATTGACTCAAACCGTTTGTTCTCAGGTGCATTCATAATGAACGTCTCTCGAGCCGCTCTTCGACGGGCTGCTATTCGCTCTCAAGCTTGCCAGCCTATCACTGTATCTCAGCGCCAATGGGTTCGTCGTGCCCACGACTATGGCAGCGAATACTCTCAACCTCCTCCCAACCGCGGGGGTAAAATTATTTCAATCACGGCTGCTTTGGCGGTAGTTGCTACTGGAGTTTACTTTTATCCTACACTGACTGGGCAATCTGCGGCGGCTGCCGAAGCTGAGAAGGAGTTGGCCCCCGTCAAGGCCGAAATCGAGTTTGAGAAGCCTCGCAAGAAGGCTAAGAGCAAGGAAGAGAACCGAGATCTTATCAGCTCGCAGCATCTCCAAGTCAAGAATAGTTGGGAGCATCCGGGAGTCTATGCTTGGGGTTCCAACGTTGGCAAGGTCATCGATCCGAAGTCCAATGAGAAATATGTCAAGGCACCTCGAAGAATCTCTTACTTTGACGACCAGGTTCTCCGAGACTTGAAGTTGACATCTATTTTCGGTGCAGCTGTCACTGAGAAGGGTGATTTGGTTCAATGGGGTCTTGGCTACAACCAAAAGGATCCGACCCCTGTGCCAACACTTACGGGCAAGGACATTGTCAAGATTAATGTCTCACTCGACAGAATTATTGCACTATCAAGCAAAGGCAATGTCTATTCAATTCCTGCGTCCCGCAATGACCAAGAAGGTGGTCTCAAAGAAGAGCAGCAGAAGTCCTCTTGGTCTATCTGGGGATCTGGTGGTGCACGAGAGAACATTCATTTCCGCAACTTGACACCATCTGGCCTAGCATATGGCGAAACTGTGAAGGACATCAGCACTGGTCAGGAGCATTGCCTTATGCTTACCTCCAAGGGCCGCGTTTTTTCCGCCGCAGCTAGCGCTCTCGAATTTCCATCGAAGGGCCAACTGGGTGTTGCTGGCTTGAGCTGGCACAATAGACCTAAGGGTCCTTACGACCAGCCTCACGAGGTCACCGCTTTGAAGGGGTTTGACGTGGCGCAAATTGCAGCTGGTGATTACCACTCGGCTGTTCTCGACAAGACTGGTCGCCTGTTTGGTTTCGGTGATAACTCTTTCGGACAACTGGGAATTGATACCGACTTTGGTCTTTCGGTTTCTGATACCCCAGTCATGGTTCCTACCAACATGTCCTACGCCAACACTGGACTCGTCCCGACAGTGACATCTATAGCGGCCGGTGGAAATAACACTTTCTTTACTGTCGATGCAAAGACCAGTACAATTCCTGGTAGCGCCAAGGCTCTTGCTCCAGCAAGGAGGCTCCCACCTGTGACCACCGACTTGTGGGCTTGTGGCCAAGGTGTCTATGGTACATTGGGTACTGGTCGATGGTCGCATGTTTCTGCCAAGCCTACCAAGGTGAAGGGGCTCTCATCTCTATTCGAATTTGACGAGAAGGCCAACAAGATGATCCCCATCAAGCTCAAGTCCTTATCAGTCGGTGCCACACATTGCTCGGCCATCATGGACAACGTCACTGAGATCTCGATCTCGGGTCAAGGATCAGAGAACGAGACCAACTGGGGAGCTGATGTCGTATTCTGGGGTGGTAACGAGCACTATCAACTTGGCACCGGCAAGCGAACCAACGTGAATGCGCCGGCGTATATCGCGGCTCTAGACAGCCCAGCCGATACTCGTAAAGAAGGCACTCCAGATTTCCATCGACTGTGCGTGGCCCCTCGAAAGACAGTCCGCCTGGATGGTGGAAAGGGCCGAAAGGTTTCGTTGGAGCAAAAAGTTGAGTGTGGCAAGTATGTGAGTGGTATATACTCTGCTGTCTGAGATGGCATACCATCAAGACTCAATTTGTAAGAACAGCTTTACTGTATCATCAGGAATATATAATCCATGTATTGTATCTACGAGGATATGATAAGGCGTTTGGGGATGAAATTATTGGTTATGATTCGACTCTTGTACTTAACTCGGGCAAAAGAAGCCATGAAATTGATATACAAGATCAGCTGACTATGGAATCCAAATATGCGTATCCACTGAAATGCGAGTGACAGATAAGTAGTCATCTGGATGTCTTGGGCTACGGAATGAGTTCTGTGTAACAGCACGCGCATGACATATGTTTGGATGATCAAGTCAGCGGCCAATATGAAATTTATGACTTAACAAAGATATTCGGGAATATGCTGGCTTGTCGATCTTTTCTACTGCCATACATAGTGTAGACTATCTGCAAGATTCATCCGAACTCGCCGTCCAGACTTGTACAGGGGTCCGTGAACATATACTATTTTGGTAAGATCTTGGACTAATACGAGGATTGATGGAGTTGACACGCAAGCTGAGAGGCTCAAGGAATAGAGTATTACGAGTCAAAATAAGATAGATTTGGAAAACAATACAGATCGCGAAGGATTACCATGGCTTAGTTATACAAGGAGCTGATGGTCGGAGTAAAAACATGCATTCTCCACGTCATTTTATGGAAATGATGGGATCCACGATTTAGAGGCTAAAACAAAAATAGACAACCGCCACGCACCTAAAATTATCGCCTCGGATGTGGTGCATGGAAAGAAAAAAAAGAAGAAAAATTACTAGACCAGGGGCACTGGCTCATCTCGAGTCGAGAACCACGGGATCGGGTACAAGCAGCAGCACGTGTCCCAGCAATAAGACAGAATCTGTCAACTATCACTTGTCTAGAACAATTAGAAGCCCGATGCCTGTAGATCAGATGGCTCTTGGGCCCTGTATCAGGCCTGCAACAACTGAAGCAACAGGGGGGAAACACCCGTAGCGACAGTTCTAGGTTACATTGTCACTTATTCTTGGAAACGGTTTTCTTCTTCCCCACGTTAAAACGTACACATGCCTTTAGTTTAGGGACACTTGATTAGGTCACGTCATGTTCCTGGCCCAGCTTTAGGGCTGTGAGAGCTTGATTCTGATGACTCTTGTTCTCTAGTATATACATATCCTATAATAGTACTAACTTATAACTTACTCATTCAAAGTCCCTTCCTTTTCTATTACTCCTCTGATTCTAGCTTCTACTTCAACCTCCCTCCCTCTTCCCTCTTCCCTCTTCTTCTCACTTACAGCGCTCCCCCAATCTTTCCGTTTGCGGTATCCCCTCCGGTTCCGCTGCCACTTCTCTTTTCCTCTCTTCTTTCGTCATTCTCTGAGACTCTTCATCTTCTTCTTCTTCTTCTTCTT